>VWZY01004647.1:352185-383977 GCA_013399075.1 Chloroceryle aenea
CCGCCCTCTGGCGTCAAAGGACAGAGCCCCAGCCCTGCGGGGCTGGCCAGGGTGGTGGCAGCGCTGCGGCCTCGCGCTGAGCAGCAGAGGCAGGGGAGCAGGAGAGGTAAGTCAAAAAACCCCACATTAAAGGAAGAAAAGTGCTCAGAGGTGGACTAGTCAAAGGGCTGCTGCCCAGGCTGTCACTCTGATGTCCCCCCCCTGGGCTTTCTGGGGATTAAAATAATGGGAAGCAGAGGGTGGGCTAAGGGTGGAGGGGAGGGAAGGGCTGGGATTACAGCTCTGACCACGGCCACCAGCNTAAGAAAAATGAAGTCTGCTTTCACAGTTTTAGTAACAAAATAATTTATTAACTCTTAAATCTGACCCATAAATTAAATGTATGCAACAACTATCTGTATTTCCAGCACACACCAGGTTAGAGAACACGAGATACATCGCTAATAGTCATTTTGTCCATGAAACTGCTGAGCTTTCATGCAGGACAGGGCTCATCACTGTATGTGATGGGTGCAAGTGCCCTTCTCCAAGTTATTTACTCTTTTGGTAAAAGCTTAAAACTTCACCTTTGCTGGTGGGTTCCTCTATTTCCGGACAGTTAGGCTATAAACAAAGCTAATAATTATCTCTGATTTAGTATCAAATTCACACACACACACACAGCTTCTGTGGCAAGTCCAGCTCTGAGGCTGACACTTACCTTGTATAAAAAGTGCAAAACCCGCCAAGCTCTTCCTCCACTCCCCACGTCACGTAGCAAGAACATCCCTGCCCTACCTCTGCATCACCCTGCAGCTTCTGTGACGTCATTATTGCTATTTCAAATTGCACACAAGGAAGCAAACACTCCAGCCCCTGGAAAGCGCAGCGGCGCCAAGCGGTCCCTCCCGCGCCGCCGCAAGGCACAGAGTGGGGGCTGGCATCACCCATGGGCAGTGGACAGGCCCTGCCAGCTCAGCGGGAGCCTGTGCTCTGGTGAAAGCTTCACTGGGCTGGACTCTTCGGACAGGAACCTTTGGAGCGTCTCTGAAGTTCCCGGACGCAGCCAGGGCTCGGTCGCTACCGTGTCGACGGAGCTGGGGCGCCTGGCAGCGCTGGAGGGAGCCTGCCTCCACTGCAGCCCCTCCACCTCTCCTACCAGAGCATCGTCATCTGAGGGACAAGAGCAGGGTAGGGGTGTTACAGGGGACACCATCTTGTGACACGGAGCAGCCTTGTTTGGCTGCAAGAAATGCATAAAGAACGCTTTGGAGTTACACTTGTTTCTACTCAGCACAGCTTGTTGATGTTCTGGGGAACGGGGCCCAGCCAGAGTCAAGAGCTAAAGCCTCTCGTCCTTGCTGTCTCATGCCAAGAGCATCTCTCTCCACTGCCAGATCAACAGGGGGCTGAGGGAGGCAGCCCCAGCAGGACCTGGTAGGAAATCACTAGCACAAATACAATGGGAGGCATTGGGAATCATTAGCACAAAGCCCATCAACTGGCTCATAGTCCATGGGAGAATTCAAAGGCTGTTAATGGTTGTGATAATTGGTGCCTCATCCAGGCAGTGGATCTAAAAGCTTCGTTGGAGGTGGCTGGGGAAGCTCTTGCCCCAGCTGCAGAGCTCTCTAGGAGCTCCTTGCTACATCGGAACCTGTTGTTCACTGTTCAGCTACAGCCTGTCTATTAATATTGTTCCTTCAGTTATTGTAATTACTGAGTGTTCACTGCATCATCCCTACCCCACGGATCCTACCTAAGAAAGCAGCTTTCTGCTGGAGCTCAGTCAGTCTGTGCAGTCGTTCTTCATTCCTGCCTCTCAGCTGATCCACGTCAAGGCTGAAGCTGGAGCGCAAAGAGGAGCTGTCAGGCGGCAGCGACGGGGTCTGGCCCAGTGGAGCATCCTCCTGCAGAGAGAGAGCCCCACAACACACAAATCCCTCCGTTAAACGGCCGCCTTCTCAAAGGGCAGAGAGTGTTGGTGCAGACTGGCAGGAGCCGCAGCGCCTCGGCCCTGCGCAGCCCCGGGAGCCCCGAGATCCCTGTCTGCCCTCCTAGCTCAGCCACTCCGCTGTCATACGCACAGCACACTCCAAAGCTTTCTGCTTCAGTCGTCTCCTCTCCCGCGCAGAAGGTGGAAGCTGGGGTGATAAATTAACATCTCCTAAGGCTGGAAACGTCTCCCCGTTAGCACCTGGAAAAACCATTTCAAAGAAATCAATTCACAAGTTCCAGAGATCTTCGAATGAAGTTTTAAGTAAACATTAAACAATTATTTTAGTTGAAAATTTGAACTCCTCAGATTTGATTGATAGCGAGGCAGTTCAGGGAAACAAAGACATGTATTTGTAAAACATACCAGGTGTGACCTACACCCATTTACTGCAGCACAGTTCCCTAAAGATCTGCGTTTCAATTCGAAGGCAGAGTTTTCCAGTACTACAAAGCCATCGCCATAGCTACGCCCACTGCCCTTCCTAAACCAAATCATTTTAGAGTGGCATCCTCGGAGAAGCGACACCTTTACACCTGCCTCAGGCCTGGGGAGGGTGCAGACTCACCGATAAAGGCGCTGTCCGATTCCAGCAGCGAGTTCTTCAGGAATTCGTTAGATTCGCTCCTGAACTGCAGAGGTGAAACAAGACAGGCAGTTTCAGATGCCTCGGTAGCTTTCTGGGGCCAAATCATAATGACTTGCTCTTTTCACCAGGTCAGAAAATAAATGTCCCGTTTGAGACAGCACGATCTCATTAACTCGCTGTGAGCCGCATCACTTGAACCCCCTGAAGTCAGAGCAGCTGCTTCTGGCTTGGCTTTGCTATTCATTCCCACCCCAGCAGCCATCTAACAGAATATAAACACAAAAGAAGCACTAATGAATAGAAAGAAGGGAGGTGAAGAATGAAACTGCCTCTAGATACAAAGAACTCGTACGTCAGGCTGGGAGAAACTGTTACTCATTGCACTGCCGAGCCTGAGGAGTAGGTCAGCGTGCTGTCTTGTACGTGCAATTCCCTCCTCTGAGTCTGTGAAACACCCAATACTACAACAATCAACCTGGTTGATTCTTACCAGTCCCGTGGGCTGTAGGTGGCCGCCAGCAGCAGAATCATCTTGACCAACAGAAGCCGCACAGACAAGGGACAGAACGACAATGTTGACATGAGAGCAGTGGTTACAAATGCTATTAAAAGTTCTATCAGCATATCATGAACAAATGCAGACCGCTGTCTTTGCTGCTATAAAGTCTCAGGGGTTGCAATGAGTATTTTTAAAACACTTGAACACAAGGTTTACTCCCCTTCCCTTCCCTCAGTTTCGGTAGAATGAGGGGACTCGAGAGAACTCGGCACTGCGCTGTTCCCACGCACACTGGGTGGGCGCGAGCCCTTTGCAGGCCGCAGTGAAGCTGAACATCCCGTAGTGAACTCACAGATACTCAAAAAACACCAATTCTGTGTTCCAGAAAACTGAATCCTTTAAGAGGAGACCACGGTGAAGACACACAGGCTGCATCTCAGCCAATTCACAGCTCGGAGCCGCCTCCTCGCCGCGGTGGAGCTGAAGAAACACCCCGGGGCCTGGCCTGCTCAAGGCTTCTGGCACCCACCGGCTGAAGGGCGGAACTGTGCTCTCGTTTTCTTGAGGAATGGTAACCAAACCACTTTCCTCTTGTGCATTTCTGAAGTACAGAGCACTAGTTCAACTGCTTTCAGGGAAACAGTTACAGTAATATTTTTTTAAATGTTTTAAGGAGTCTTGTGTTTTGTTACACTTCACATCCTGACAGAATCCCAGCATTCTCCCGGATTGCTGCTGTCGGAGCGGTACCTGCTCCACATCGGCCTTGAAAGAAGTCAAACTAGAGCTGGCATTTAATGATTCTTACCAAATGCAAAGCAAATAAAAACCACCACCCTGACCTCGAACCACTCCCTCCTTACCTTCGCTCTCCCTCCTCATTCTCATTCTGTCGAGTTTCTTCTGCTGCTCCCTCAGCAGCGCCTGCTGTTGTATCTCTAGCGTCTGGTCGTCTCTGGGAGGATCAGGATACATGTGCCTCAAGCCCAGACGCGTTTCAGAGTCTAGAGCAAAGACACAAGATTTTGTATTTCCCTAAACCAACCTTTCTGAAAAATGTTCTCCAAGACTTCGCTCCAAAGTCAGACGAAGCCTTAAAAGCAACGCTGAGGCGGGCCAAGGGGGTGAGCCGCTTCACCAGGGTTTTACAGTTAGTTTGGTCTTGGGCCTGGAGGATGGAGGAAGAGCGGGGATGTTTCAGCACCTTTCTTCATCGCCAAGCAGAAGCTCTACCTGCCTTTGTACTTTAGTTCGTTAAATTCCCGGATGTTCTGCAGGTTGAGGGGCTCTTGTGCCTCCTTCGACGACGGTCGCCGAACCGGGGCCTGCAGGCGCAGCCTGGCCATCTCAAAGATGTCCTTTGGGTTCTTCTCTCTCCTCCTGCTCGAGTGGTTGGGAAAACAAGCAGAATGTAACACTGCAGTATTAATGACCTGGGTGGAACTGTAATATCGATAAAGCTCACAGCTTTCATCCCTAAATAAAGCTCTCCTGACAGGAACAGCCTTCTGGAGGTAGTGACACTGCAGATGCTGTGTTATAAAAAGGGACAACCTACTTAAAATCCAAAACGCCTCGTCCTTCGTGGCGTGGAACTGACTGATGATGTGATGAGCCTTTCCCAACTAACTGGGGGTGATGAACTAATACATTCTGGAAGCAAACCATTTGTTTTACATAAAGAGTATGATTTTCCATAAGGAAGTACTGCTGTGCTGCTCATAAGCACAGTCATCAGCACTAATATGACTGTTTACAGGCACAGCCATTTGCTTTCAAAACAAGGGGTGAGATTAAATTCTGCCCTGGCCATCTGCTCTGCACCGTGCCCCGAGCCAGAGCACTGCACCTTCCACCCCCACCGTACAGCCGTTCTTACACCGAACTTATCCGCTGAAAAACCCACACACCTTAGAAAACTGAAGAAAAATTAGTATACAAGTTCCATCTTCATACCCCCATTTCACTCCTGTCTATTGGCCAACTAATGCTTGCTGCTAACACCCAGCAGCTTTGAGTTCCTGTGCAAAATGCCACTGAAGATGAAGCTCTTACCGTGCAACCGGTGCGTGATCGTCGCTGGCCGCGTTTAGCAGCTGTTCCTGCAGTCGCCTCTCTTCACTGCGAAGCTGTTTCCTCATCTCTGATAATTCATTGATCACGTTCTTTCTTTCCTCTGGAATTTAACACAAATACTTTAAAAATAAAGAGTGTCAGAGACACTTTTCTGCCTACCTCGTAAATGTAAGGTGGAAAAAAAAATAAAGAACCGTTAATTAAAGCAAGGATTATACAAACACAAGGATCTCAGCACTTCTCACTCTAGAAAAGAGGTCAGAGCTTGTATTTTGAGACGACGCAAGGGCCAGATCCCCTGAACAGCAGAAAGCATCCCAACTTCAACAGGCATGTTTAGCTGTATTCAAAAAGGAAATGCTGTGGAATGCCAGCAAGAGGGTGCGGAGGCTGCGAGTGAAGAGCCTGGTTTTGATATCAGCAAATCTACAGAGTGCTCCGACTCGCGGGGGCAGATGGCAGGAGGTAAGGGGGTACTGGAAGTGCACGACCTCACTTCTGCTCAGCACAGAACCAGTGTTCAAGGGTTCTAACTTCACTTCTTTGTATGTGCTTCTGTTGACTTCGGGTCTAAGCTGGCTTTCTGCTCAGGACAGCCTTCCTCCACAGGTGAAAAGTTGTAACAGAGAAGATTTTCTCAGAAATAGTAGTTCTCAGAGGAAGCAAGCTTGCAGGAAAGGCAACACCTACCGAAGGCACGCAGCTGATTTCTTCTGGCAGGGACAGGGGGAGAAGGAGCCCTTGGTGGAGGCGGATCCTAGCGAGCGGAATCAATAGGAAAGGTTAGTGTGTCAAAGGCAGACACAAGCACCTTCTATCTCTTCCTTTATGTGCAATTTGCATTAACTACTGCTGCTAGGCAGGTTGCTAGTGCCCAAGGTTTTCTTAAATCTGATCTTTAAATGCGTAATCGGAGTTGCTGTGGTAACACCCACAGTGCACCGTGCAGAGGGCTGCTGCAGACACCCAAACTGACCTTCCTCCAGAGCATTCCCACTGCCCAGGGAAAGCAGCCATCCTAAAGGAGGTCTACAGCCTTACGTAAAACATCTTCTGACACTGCACTGTTAAGTGTTTTGCCCAAGTACCATTTGCATGGCAAATTCCCTTTTTAGAAAAAGGAAACATTTTCAAGTACCCTCAAAAACATAAAAAGACAAAACCAGCAATGTCCGTGGCTGGGAATCAACACTGAACTTCCCACCTGGATAAACTTATCCAGTTACTGCTGCTATTCCAGTAGCAGGTGGCAAACGTTAAGAACCCACAGGGCTCCACACAGGGCACCCTCTAAATGGACCCATAACTGCAGACTGGGAAGATCCTACCTGGGCACAGGGAGATACACGGCTCTGGGCAGAGGGAATCCTCTCCTCTCTCCTTGCAGCTCTGTTCTGAAGAGCAGGGATGATGGGAGAAGGCTGCCTCGAAAGCTGTGAGGAGGAAAGCAAGACTGAAACTCCATTCCTGGAGATGCTGCACAAGTATTGTTTTGGACAGGAAGAGCTTGGGTGAAATTTTTCCTTTGACATCAAAATGCTTTTGCTTATATTAATTGAATTACTTTTTTTTTTATTCCATTTGCTTTCAACTCTTAACCACAAATTATTGCCAAAATTATTTAATGTGATTTAATTTTCTACCCGCAGTACTCTGAATGCTTTTCCCCCATGATGTAGTTTTTAATTTGTGGTTAAGAGAAACAGTTCTGTAGTTAACTTAGATTTTGTGCATCAGAGTTCTAGGTGATGGATAATAATTAAATGACAAAGACCATCCCTGCTAAAAGCAGCAGCCCTCTAAGCCATCTAACTCTATTTGGGTGCAGCAGCAGCAGGCCACCCTACAGCAGACAGAGTCAGCTCTCGAGTGCAGCTTTCTCTTATTTATCCTGGGTTTAGTATTTTTTTGAACATGCATTTGATCAGTGAAAATTGCCACTGCTCAGTCAGCTGTGGGTGCAGTGAGAACACCACAGCTTGATGAGCTGGAAGGGGAGCAACGCTGAAGGCAGAGGCCTCAGAAAAGCAATTTCTTTACAAATTGCTGATTTTTAGAAGTCAGCAAGAAGTGTTTGTATCCCAGAAAGATGCCAAAGCCGTACCATCTTCTTTTCCTCTTCCATCCTTTCCTTCTCAAAATACTGTCTAAGTTGCTCATCTTCCTTTTCCTCTCTTTCTTTTCTTCTTTTCTCTGCCTCCTTTTGCCTCTCTTCATCTAATCGAATTATTTCTTTATTTTTCAGTCTTCGCTGTAACATAAACATTATTTGTACATAAAAAACAGCTCAACATCATTAAAGTTCTGCTGGCTTTCTTTGACAAGTTAAAATTACACATCAAAGTGATTAGTATGAAATGAAAAGCATATTTCATTAGGCTGACTTCAAACATGCAAATTAAAAACTCTGCCGTGCAAAGACTAAACAGCTGCAGTCCTGGCTGTGCTAACAGCATTTAACAGAATTCCTAATGACTCCACCAAGCACCAGAGCTGAGAGATGTGCTCATTAGATCTGCCTGGCATCCCTTCAAAACAAGCAGCATCCTTATCTCAAAGATACAGCCTGACCAATAAAGGGTGGCTTGACAAAATCCTCCTGTGCAGCTCCACTCGGAATCCCAATCATTCCACGGGAGCCAGACTGAACAGGCTAATGAAAAAATTAACTGAAATATAATCCAACTTTTGCTTTAATTTAAACTCACCAATTTGAGAAAACTTTTTACTGGCCTTGCAGAAGTTTCTTAGAAAAGAAACAAAAAAAGAGCACCACTGTCAATTACAGACCAATACCGTTCTTCCTGAAAGAACTGCCAGCAGTTCCAGTGGTAGCACCCATAAAGAGCGAGAATGGCCTGGTTCATACCCTTCTCCACGCCTCTGGCCAATGTATTCCCTTTTCAAAACAAAGAGCAATTCACAGGACACTTCTCAGTTTACCTCCTTAATCTAGAGCATAAATATTACAGAGGATTAGTTTAGGATGGAAAGAAGTCAAGGTATCAAAATACTGCACCTCCTCCTCTTTCCTTCTTTTCTCTTCTTGTTCATCTTCATACGCCTTCCGAATCCTCTGCCTCTGCTCAGCCAGTCGTTTTTCTTCTTTTTCTTCTTCCAGTCTAAGTTTTTCTCGCTCTGCTTCCTCCCTCTGTCTCTTTTCTTCAATCTAGAAAACAAAGCAACAAAGCATTCAGCTGTCAATAGCCAGCAATCATCTGATGAACAACATTCTCCACCACGATGTCTTCCGTGGGCTTCTGTGGTACCCCCTGCAGAATCAGAGGTTGTCTGGAGCAACAGAGAGAACTCCAGGGCTTACGTTTTGGCTGCAGAACTCCTTTAAGAGGAGATGATCTTTTACTATTTCTTTTGGGCCACTATTTACTGAACCACTCTTCAGCAAGAGCTCTAACACTATAAATGCTACTGATAAAACTTGAATATTTCCTAACACGTCGTCCACTCCGCATGTGCTGGAATAACACTTTCCTTCACTAATTAAATAACAGAAGATGGGAAAGAAAAAAGACCTAGCAATTATCTGTTTTCTTTCCACAATTACAGTATTTCTTAGACACAGCATTGACTTGCTGAAGCTAAAGGTCTGCCCATTTGATTTTCTGGCAGCACTACACATGGAAAAAACCTGATCTTTTTAAGAGAGCCACATCCAACTACTGTATGACATCCGCACTCTGGAATTATCCAGGATTTCCTTGATACTGAGAGTTAATTCAATTGATACTCTGTAGCATAAGACTAAACGTGCATTATTACAGAGAAAGAAGCTGGTAGAAGAACCAGAGATGACTGGGGGTGTGTTCACCTGGAGGCGAAGAAAGTTCTTGTACGACTCCTGTCGCTTGAGGTGCTGCGGAGACGGCGGCTCCCCGAACACGTTGCCTCGAGCAAAAGGAGAGGTCTGAGCAAACGTAAAACCTATGAGGGGAGAATTCAAGATGAGCATCCCAGCAGACTTGAGAGAGCAAGCCAGAGTGAAGAGGGAATGAGAGACCCTGGCTGCGGGAGGGAGCTTACGACAGCCAGAATTCAAGGCTATAGCTGAACACAGTGGCTGCATTAGAAGCTCTTACGTTGTCTGCCTGGAATACTTGGGGGTTTCTGTCTGCCTAGAATAACAGTTGGGTTTTAACTCCTCTGTTAATAACGTCCAAGCAAATTGTCTTTTTACAAAATAACATCTATAAAAGTAATTTATTATACAGTGCAATCTGCAGTTTAGTGTCTAAAAATGGTACCTATATGTTAATTGGAGGATCAGAGACTTTACACTTAATAACCTCACTGCTTGCAGCTCCTCTGATGTAGCACACGTAGTTCTGCTCCTTAGGCTCGCTCACTCTTTAAAAACAGAATAAATATTGAAGTAAAATAGCAACGGGTGCTAGAAAAAACAAAGGCCCAAACTTCAAATAAAATTCTAAGCAGTCAGAAAATTGACTTTTGCCAGCGTAAGGTGCCTTCCGTACTCTGAAGTCTGAAGTGTCAGGTCTCCTTCAGCCCCAAGTTATAAATGTGTCATAACCACACGGTTCCAAAAGCTCTGGAGAGGAGGATTAGCTCAGATACCACCCAGAACAGGCTTTGCAGAACAGGATTCCCCCAGGAAGCAGAGGAGAAAGGAGGGAAGTACAGGAAAAGCAGAGCGAGTTGTGCTAGCTCTTCAGCTGACACAGCATGTCCTTCATTCACGTGGCTCCTTCGGAATGGATTTACTGCACACGGGTGCATCCCGTGCCAAAAGCAGACTGCAGCCCATCTACCACTTAGAAGGTGTGGATGCAAGACTGAAGTGTCACTATGGGTGGCATCAAGGAACAAACTTATTTGGTACCAGCTACTATCATCCTGCACATTCCTCTTTCCATGGGTAGTGTACAAAAAATACCAGATAAACAACCACAACCTACCCCAAGCCACTGCATCACCTGACTAATCAAATGGAAGGTGTAAGACTACAAGGTTCCACCACTGAGCTGCACCACCTGATCCCCAAGGAAGTGATGCAGCCAGGTGCTCTCTCTGCTACTCGGCGCTACCGCTTTCCTGGACATTTCCCTTCTTACTGAAGGGTAAAATATGGACTGGGTTAGGGAGAAGGAGCAAGAGGGGTGCAGAAGGAACAAAACTTGATCCTCCAGCCAGCCAGTTCAGGACACTGAACTGCAATCCTGAAAAGCAAATCCCACATAATTCTTCATAGAGAAGTGCAACAGTTCAGACAGCAGAAATAAAGTGAGACATAGAACAGGCTGCCCAGAGAGGTGGTGGAAGCCCCATCCTTGGAGGTTTTTAAGCCCAGGCTGGATGGGGCTCTGAGCACCCTGCACTAGGGGGAGGTGTCCCTGTCACTGGCAGGGGGGTTGGAACCAGGTGATCTTTAAGGTCCCTTCTAACCCTGACAGTTCTAAGATTCTGAATAAAAGCAACATCTGAGGTGAACTGAGGCCACCACCACCACTCCTGGCCTTCGCCCATCCCAGAGCAGGGAGGGGTCTGGCTCACCACAGAGCTCTCATGCAGGTGTCACAGGATGCAAGAAGAGAAAGCTGCCCTGGTCGTTCAGCAGTAAAAACCAATCCCTTGGGCGGGGAGGCAGTGCACAGGGTGCCTATGTACCCAACATACCTGTCACTTACAGCTCCTTAACCTAGTTACTGCACCAACTGCATCTTGACCTGTAAGATCACACATCTACAGACCCCCTTCTCCTCTCTCTCCATCTCCTCTCCCACTACACAGTTGTATTTTACTGACATTTAAAAGAACAACAAATACATTTAAAGATTTGATTGGGTGACATTGAACCTGGAAAACTAACATGCTGCTCCTGACTGTTCAGTGTTAACCAGTTCCTAGTTGTCCTTACTGAGATGACAGATAAGAATATCTATTTTCAGAGCACACTGTGACAGCAGTGAAGAAGTTTGGGAAAGGAACAGGATGCTGACATCGCAGGCAGAGCGCACTAACGCTATCGTAGGACTATGAGAAAGGAGTAAAGAAGCTAGAGCATTTTGATCAGTAAGATCTAATTATTGATAAATAATTAGAGCTGTAATACAGTATTCTCAATAACCTGCTATTTTATTTGTAGATGCTTCTGTGTTCTCAGGTCTTGGGGAGGCCAAACTTAGGTCAACAGATACAATAGCCCTTTTATCTTCATACAGTCTTGCCTCTGGATTATGATATGCATCTTCATTTTGCTTGTGCATCATATTCAAGTCAGCTAAAGGAAAGGGGAAATAACTGTTTATAAGGCACATTCACCATGGACTCTCAAAAATACGGGGTCTTTTGAGCAGACTGCCCTTTCCCTGGGCATACTGACTATGGGAATAAAAAATAGACAAGAACATAGAAGCTACAGGTGAAATTCTAGTCATTAGGAATCCACAGATTAAGAGATTTCTTTTTGTTGGTTTTCTTTTGCCAGGAATGATACTTCACAACAAACCTCCCCTCTCCCCTGCCCAAAAATACTACGATGAGAAAGACAAAGAGCTCAAGGACAAAAACAATCAACAAGTCTGTGCTGACAAGCAGGTATTTACAAACCACCCCTTCTTCTGTTTCCTTAAAGATGTAAAATCCTGGGAGTTTAGTATTGGTACATTAAGCACTGAATCTCTACTGCACTGCTGTTAAGGGAGATAACTGAACCAAGTAAAGTGTATTTTGGTCTCCATACCTTTAGTAAGAATCCAGGTGCAGATTTCTGTATGTAAGCAAAACTATGTCACCCAACATTGCCACCAAAATTGCATTGTTACTGTAAAATCCTGATCCAGAAAGGGACTTTCAGCACATTTTGAGTGTTCACTGAGGCTCGTTTGCAAACAAAGAACTGAGGCAGTTTTCAGATACCTTTTCAAATAGTGTCTCTGAGAATTCTGAGCTACTGTAGCCATGTAAGCAGACAGATCCCAGGAACTTGAAATTCCTACCCTCTCTAACACACCCTTCGCCACACCTCCGTCTCAAAAGCTATTTACAGGCGTTTGCAAGAGGATAAAAAGACAAATCACACTGCATAAAAGAGAAACAGCTCGTTATGTTTCACGACATTTGACTCAGCTTATCCATCCTGCTGCTGAACTACAGCTGCAAAAGTAACTTCACGTGTGTAATTCAGGAAAGCAGCCTAAGAAACTTCTTTCTCTTGGTCCCTCTTAAGCAGAATTCACCATCATATTCCAATGACAAGATCAATGTGTTTCCCATTTGGAATCGACAGTTATAAAACTGTAAGACTCGCTCAGATGCTCAAGGCAAGAATGAAGAGAGCCAGCACAGGCCAGGATTTCAAAAGATAGAAACCCAGTGCTGCCTACCGAGTACTATTTTTGTTTCAGATAAAACATTCCCGTGTGTTCGCAAGGAAGCGGGATACGGATCACTGAATTTTAATCTTACATCTACCCCTGAATTCCCGGAGGGCTGGGTGACCAACTTGCCAAGATCACAGCTATCTCCCAGCCCCTACAAAACAGCACTTGGAAAAAAATAAACCTTAGCAACCATGACTGCTGACTGCTGTTTATACAGCCCTTGACCAGCAGTGTTACCTGGGGAAGTTTGTAGATTCCACCTAGCTTTATATATTTATCCAAACATGCTTCCATTTTCCATGTCACAAGTAGAGCTTTCTAAGCCTAGAAGTGATTTTAAAACAGAAAAAAAAAAACAAACAACAAACCCCTGTGTCCTGGAAAATGTTTCAATGGAAACCTTCACAACAGACTCCAGCACATTTTCCTTGCAGATGATTCCAACAGCTCGTTCTCCTCCTTCTCCCTTTACTATTGCATCGTGTCTTCACTTACAGCTGACACCCCGTCTTTCCCACTTTGTTCAAATTGTAATCTTGGGAAGATTACACAGAAAACAAAGCAGTTACTCACTGAAATACTCCTAGATTCATCTGCTTGAAACAGCTACCTCTGTCTGTCA
Organism: Chloroceryle aenea; assembly: GCA_013399075.1. Classification (NCBI taxonomy): domain Eukaryota; kingdom Metazoa; phylum Chordata; class Aves; order Coraciiformes; family Cerylidae; genus Chloroceryle; species Chloroceryle aenea. The sequence goes on from VWZY01004647.1 coordinate 365,305, forward strand.
GTAAAGGGCCAGCAGCGTTACAGAGCAAGGAATAACAGATCTGCACGGAGCCCTTAGGAGGGCAAGGAAGCACCAACCCTGGGCAGGCAGCTGCGACTCCTCAAACGTACTTATCAGGTTTCCTTTAGCGTCCCTGAGAGGGGCACCACCGCCCCCTTTGCCCCAGGGGTTGTAATTCCTCATTTCTGCTTCTATCTTGGCTTCGTAGCGTTCCTTCTCCTCTCTCTCTTGTCTGCGTCGTTCCTCCCTCTCTCTTATCTGAAAACAAATCAAAGTCAGTTGCATACAACTATCACATTAAGCATAATTTCAACATAAATTTTAATAAAAATAATGTATCAATTGTTTACCACCACTGAATACATAAAGAATAAGAAGATAAGAGAACATTAGTGCCACTGAACTGGGTTTCAGCAAAACCTCTTCCAAAATAACATGTCTTATCATGGCCAAAGTATTTTATAAAGAGAAACTCCCACAAGGTGCAGCAGCAAAAGGCCACCGAGTATGGGACCAGGATGTCTGCAGGAAGGCAGGAGACCCAGAAGTGGGTCTAGTCTGTCAAAAAGGAAGCTGAGAAGGGCTAAGGCACCTCCTGCAACCACGCTGCAAGTAAACGTGAGGGAGGTTTTTCAATTAGTATCCAAGTGACCGTGAAGAACTCACTGAAGCTGGAGTGTTCCTGTGCCTTGCAGCAAGGATGCTCAAAATGTTTATGAAAATAATTATACAAAACTCCAGGCCTGGAACTAATCTGTTTGAGTCAGCCATAACATTCTCCCTGCCTCTGCAAGGGAAAAAACAACCAAACGTGAAGAGCTGACTGTCCACCTGAAGAGGGAAAGCAAGCTAAAGCAGCATCAGAGGAATGGGAGGAAGGAAGTGATGAAGGGATGAGCTAAGAAAACATCTTCCTTGCAAACCAGATAAATACATTTCAAACAGTGCTACAGTTACAACCATTATATATTAAAAAGTAAAAGCCTCAGCAGCTTTCTCTCTCAGTACCTGCTGCTGTAATTCTTGCTGGTAAGATACTGTCGCCTCTTTGGAGGGCTTTGGTTTTTCTTCAGAAAATGCTCCTATGCTTCTTTGTCTGTCTCCTGTATTCCTCTGTCCAGTGGTACTTCTGAATCAGAAAACCACACACGTAACAGGAACACGTCATTGGGTCCAGGGAGGGGGAAATAAAGAAACAAAAATATTCTAAAATTCCTGCCTGAAATACTTAAGAGCTGCTGTTTTCCACAGCCTGGACCTTTCATAATCTCAAACATTTCCTAAATCCATATATAAACAGTTCACTGAATTACTGGTCAGATAGAAATTCTTAATTACAAGTTTGAAGAGTTGTCTTAACACTGTACTTCAAAGGTGTATTGCTGTCAGCAAAACACTCCGGACATGAGACGTGTAAGAGTACAAATAGCTGCAAAGAACAGCAGCACAGCTTTCACTTACACAGGAGGCTCTGCTGGGGCTTGGCCTGCAGGAGGATCCAGACCGGGTGTGGGCTGCGCTCCCATCGTACCTGTACCATCTGCACAGTGAGAGTAACCACAGTGTAAATCTGAACACTCCGATACAAACAGCTGCCTTGGAAGAGCAGAGCTCACTGCTGTTCCTCACGAACGAGGAGTGAAAAAGGTGCCTGGTACTCAAAAGTCTTTCTCAAACTGTAAACTATTACATTGCAAGACAGGGGGAAATCTACAGTGGAGAGAAGAAACAAACTGAACTTCTGCTCTTAAATCTCTAGCATTCCTGAAATTCCCTGGTGGACACAGGTCTCATTCAAACCAACTGTTAAGGGGTTCTTCTCCTTTATCTTTTAAAAAAGTATTTCTAGATTTTCCTCTAAAAAAGTAAAGAAAAAAACAAAGATCACCCAATGCAGTCCCACCCCCCACACTTGACAGCTGTGTGAAATCATCACCAAGCAGTAGAAGGGTAGATAAAAAAGGAGCTCTTAAAATGTTTGACTACTTCATATATTTCCTTTAAAAATATTTAAAATGGCATCTCAGGTTGTAACAACACCTAAATAAGTGACAGGGATGATGGCAGTTAAACAATTTCAGAAAATGTTCTGATTATCAAAGCTATAAAGAAAATGGCCTGGGAGGAGCAATGGGTAAGCAGAGCTGAGGGTAGAGCGAGGGACAAGGTCTCGAGAAGCCAAAGCCCCTTCTGCAGCTGGAGAAAACTGCTTCTTTCCAAACCATCACTGGAAAACCCCTACTCTCCTTTCAATGCACGTCTATTAAAGGAGTTTGAATTGCTGTGACTCGTTCTGCATCATTCAGCTCCACCGACTGACTCACTCCAAGGTAACCAAGCCACCCAAGCCCTCAACTCACAGGCGGCGAGGCTGGGATCCAGGGGGTTCCGCCCCCCGCACAGGAAATACACCTCGTCGTACGGCGGTCGGTAGCTCTCCGCCAGCACCGGCGGTGGAGGTGGTGGCACTGGGGCAAGCCTTGAAAAGAAAAAACCACATCTTTTGTTTTGCTGCAAAACTGAAGAGATATCATCAAAAGAAGAAAGGGAAAAAAATAAGAGAGAAAAAAAAATTCACTTCAGAAAAATTCTGGATTGAATTGAGCCCAAGAGGTGGTGTTAGTGCCCAGCAGGAGCAAGATACAAAAAGCTTCAGAAGGGAATGAACCTTCCCTTTGGGAGCAGCCCCTGAACCTGCACCATTTCAGAAGTCTAAACAACATCTAAACAAAACCTGAACCTCCCCTGGGGCAGCTTGAGGCCAGTTCCTCTTGTGCTGTCCCTTGTTCCTTGGGAGCAGAGCCCGACCCCCCTGGCTCCAGCCTCCTGTCAGGAGCTGGCAGAGCCAGAAGGGCTCCCCTGAGCCTCCTTTGCTCCAGGTTTGTTTCTACACAAACATCCACTAAGAGAGAGCTGTCTTTACAGATAATCCAGCCTCCCCAGATTTTTCAACATAAACTCTGAAGAAGTAGACATTAAAAATTTATTTCAGTGTAAACTAGCTTAGTTTTCTGGCAGCTGTCACAATATTGTTTCTACTTTCATTAGCTCCTTGGAGAAGGATCCATAGCACCACCGAGCTCTACCTTAGCAGTAGCAACATGCTCAGCAACACCCTTATTTAACATGCAGCATGAACATGCTGGTGAAGCACCTGGGCACAGCTATTTCAGCAAGAGTGCTGGCCAGCCCCCGCTGGAAGTCTTCAATCCCTGGGGAGGAGGAAGGGACCTGAGGCACCGGAGTCTGGAAAGCCACCCGAGGCCTTTCAGGAGGTACATCCTCTTCAGAGGCTCTTGCTGTCAAGCCAAACTGCTTCAATCTATTTGGCTGAAGGGGGAAAAAAGTTAATAGTAACAGAAAGAGAGATATATAAAACAAAAGTTGCCTTGATATTACTAGGAAATACTCTAAACCTCCACTTATGTTGCGTTAAAGACTCCACTGGGTCCCAACTAGCTGTTCAGATTTCTAGCAATTGCATTTTGTTCTCCCCAGGAATTACCAGCAATCCAATAGTACAGGGGATTCAAGCATGTTTATCACAGATTTAAAACCACCACCTCTATGGCAGGCATCAGAAGTATGTGGTTCTAGTTATTGAAATAAGTGTTTCCAGTTGTCTACAGCTGCCAGCTCCTACACGGGCAATATTCTCTCACAGGAAGAGTTTCTGAAATCTCCCCCCAGCCCCAAGATTAAAACAGCTCACAGCAGCAAACACTAAAACCAAACAGGTACTGAGACTATTTCCAATAAACATTTCCTTGCAATACCATTATTTTATTTCTTAAGTTCCTTTGATTTTATTGAATTCTTAGCCACAGCAATTATAAAATTTAGAGGGTTTTCTGCTTAAAATAAAAGTATCAAATGTTTATTGATAACTGTCAGCCTGGGGAGAAACTCAAACAACATGCAAACAACAGGAAGGCATGCGAGTTGGGTGGGTTAGGAACCAGCCTCTCCCACCCAGAGCACCCTACACCAGCTCTATGCTTAAATGTTCTTTTCATTGACTGAGTCAATACCATAGAAGACCAGGAGAAATCCATACGTTGTAAAACAGATTTTGTTTCTGCATTTACTGGTCCTACAACTGTAGTGCTTCCATTAACATGCATTCAAAGTTACACCAGCCACCAGCTAAATCTGAAACAGCAAACCATATGTCCTACAATAGAGAAGCATTAAATGTTTACCTCCTCATCACTTAGCTGCAAGACAGTATGTACAAGGCAGTTAGTACTCAGCAATCATAAACTACAGCACTGGATTTACATTTCTCAAAATCTCCTACAGGTTTTTTTTAATAACATTTAACTTCCAATTTCTAGATGTGAATACAGAATTAGAAAATGGATATGAGCTACAACAATTGAAAATTATAAAGGAGTCTACAGACTTTGGGGTTTTTTTAACCTGTCTTTTCAAATCCAGTGTCTCCAGCCAGAGAACATTTCAAACAGCCTCTCTCCCTAACGAGCTCACGTGAACTCTTCCCAGAATGCCCCTGATTTCAGCTCTGTGGCTAATTTCAGATGTGACTGTGGCACTCTGTTCATCCTGGGGACTGTTTTCCTTTAAACAAGCAGTACATGCAGCAGTCTACGTTTATAGATTCTTAATCAGGCATTGCTATTTAACCAACCTGTAATTAATCAAGAAATCCCCCTAATTAGAATCTCTCCCCAAGAGGCAATTTAAAGCTAACAGTGACTGATGCTTAATGAATGTAGCAATTCTACTTAATTGAAGGCTTTCAGCTAGATTAATGGTTTTAAAACATTATACATGCCCTGGACTTGCTCTGGATGTAATTCTGTTCCTCCAACAGGCACTTTCAGCCCCTGACTGAGATGTGTGTGGTACACAGGGTGCTGCAGCACAGCGTGCTTCTGCCTCAGGAAGTTAAACTGGTGACTGGGTAAATGAATAACCAGTTGATTCTTGCTTGAGAAATTCACCCATCCAACAAGATTCAACATCTTGCTTTTAGAAAATCCTATAAAAATCCTTGTGATCTTGTGACCACTGCTGGTACAAAATTTCTGCTTGGTCACAGCAAAAGAATATGTTCAGTGACTTCTGTGAAAATATTTTCCCCTTAAGCTGACAGCACGTGTAAGGAGCTACAGCCTTGCCATCCTTGGCTTCAGTAAGAAGTCTACATAGGTGAAAGAAAATCCAAGTTCCTTACCTTCTTTTCTGGGTCTTGAACTCCAGAGGCAGCAACTGAGAGCTCAAGTTCCTTCTCACTGTAAAAAACAAAATAAATGAAGGATCAAATCAGAAAGTAGTAACAACTACACTGGTTCTTTGAAAGCACTGACCTCACAACTCTGTAGTTAAAGTAACTGACAAAACAGAGAACAGCAGGAGACATCATTCCAGCTGATTTCTTCTGTAGTCAGGGAAAGAGGATACTGTGCATTGTTTGTAAATACACAGAACCCACAAGCAGTGCCTGGCTCTCATCTATTCCACCTACTAAACATCCAGCTACCACAAAAGCACAAGCCACCACACTGCTTTTTACTACAACCCTTCAGGGCATTCCTTAAAAACTGATCTTTATTCACGTTACAGCAAGAAGTTTCCAGTAATCATGGTCCTGTGCTGAAATGAGTGATTGAGAAGGGCAGCAGTAATCACTGTGTGGTGATTTCAGGGCTCAGGCTTGTTCAGCATGTAGAATTTTCCACTGCAGTGAAACACTTAGTAGTAGCTTACTTTTCATTCCTAATCACTGTGTGTTTTACGTATCCACACTGTCATTCAGCAGGCAGCTGCTACTGGCTAGGCAGAAATGGCTATTTTGTTATTCTGCATAAGCCTGTGCATCAAGTGCTCTGGAAGTGAAAGGTTACTCTCCTGAACTGCAGGGCTAAACAAGACTCATTTCCAACTTGGCAAAGTAATTAGACAATCCTCTACCAGCAAAAAAAAAAAGATCACTTCAGTTAGAGGTTCTTTACCCTTAAGAAACTAAACCCCTTTTAAAAAAAATAAAAAGTGTTTCTCCCTTTGTTCCACTGAATGCTGGTGAATTTGTACAAAACTAAATCTCTCCTGCCAACGAGTTTAATGGGATGCAATTATTACCCAACTGGAATTCCTTAGTTATTCTCAGTTCTCCCTTATTCTGTAATTGTTGTTACCACACTGAACTCATGAAATGTCTTTCAATCTCAGGCGAGCTCCTTTAACAAACACTACAGGATCTCTCCATTACCGTCTCCTGTTTCGCTGCTGCTCAGCCATCTGCTCCATTAGTTCTTGCCGGTACTTCTCCTTCTTCCTCTGGAGAAGGGCTCGGTCCTGACCACCTAAAGGGAAAGAGCACACACTCCTGTAGGGGCTCCACCAAACACACAAAAGGTCCTGGATGTAGACAGTGGTTTCCAGTCACTGTAAATCATGAACCGCCGCAGAGCGGATGATCGAGGAATGTGAGAACACTGGCTTTTCCTGACCTCAGAATAAAAATCTAGGTTTAAAATGCAGTTTGGGATCTTCAAATTTAATTAGAAAGCCCTGTTACATTGGGGGAAAAGGAATATGGTTTTCTTTTCTGTAAATAGTATTTACTTACCAGTCCCAGGGACAACTAGCACAAAGAAAAAGGTACTTTCTCTAGTTCTAATTATTCCCAAAGAAAAATAAACTAGGCAAGGCCAGGCTAACTCCTGGGATTACTGAGGTTCTCATACATACCAACAACAAGGCCTGTTGCATACGGCACTTCAGCTGCAGACCTGGCCTGTTCATTAGCTGAAGAACCAATTTGTGCCTGATTTCTGGCAAAGACAAACAAGAAAATGGAAAGCTCAGACTCTGGAATTTATTTGTAGTGCGTCTGAAACATGACAGATGCACTTACATTGCTATGAGATACATTTATGACAAACGGGTTTCCTAAAATCCAGAGAAATATCACAAGCCAAAGAAGCAGCAGCCTGGCAAAAAAAAAGGCTTTTCTCAAAGTTCTGATCTGCCTGTGGTTCCTGAAGCCATCAGAAACACTGACTCAGTGGAGCACCTCAAGGATGTTGACAGACTGAGCAGTTACAGAAGGGCTTTACAAGTGCTCTGCTTCTGCCTCATCCACTTAAATCACTTCAGGACTTGCAAAACCAAGACAAGAGGAAAAAACAAAGGTATTTTTAAACTACTACCAAAAAAGTATTCCACCCTATTCTAATCATTACAAGTCTTCAGTGAGAGGATAGGTGATGTATTGCTTCAAAAAGAAAACTGGCATGGAAGCTTCAACAGCTCTTCTCAAGGAAACATTTTTCTTGCTCTACTGTATCCTAGCTGCAGGAAAAATTATCAACCACTTCAGACAACATAAACATTTTCCTTTCACCATGATTTTGTAGTGCAAGTATCAGAAAAATCCACTGTATACCCCACCTAGAATTTCCAGTTCTTGACATCTGCTGCCAGTGTGCTCTCTCCTTGAATTCATCTTCATAATCCACAGGTAGATCTCTTACTACTCCATCCAGGTAGGGCCTTAGGAAAACAGAAAATACTCAGCTATGTTTGCCTGAAAACCTCCAGGCTGAAATAAAAGGTCCAGCAATTTCCTACAAGTGGACCCTCAGCCTGACTGCGCACTGGGCAGCGGAACCAGTGCTGAAAACAGCACCCAGAATTTCTAGTAGCAATTCCCTTTGCTACCACTGTCAGGGCAGCTCTCTGCCTGGAGTCAGAACTGCCAGTCAACTTTCTAATGGTTTTCTTTCTGCAAAGCTGCAGGACAAGAGGACCCTACCCTAAAGCCTCCTGTGCTCACTTGTACCAATGCTGCATTCTCTTCTCTGGACGTCGTTCAGCAGCCGACGGGCAGCGGTGACTGTGCAAGCTCTTTACTAATGAACAAACACACGCTCATCTCAGGCTGAACACTGATTTATTCTGCATCTCCCAAATGCTTCCAGTTATTCAATTTTCTCCAGAGTTACTTAATTCCTTACAATTTTATTTTTTTTTAAAGGCTGGGAAAGACTTTCAACAGCTGTTTTTGTAGGGAGTTATTTTAACTCTATTGGCATTTGAAACTGGAAAAGAAGCATGACTTCATGCAATTCAGAAGGCACTTTTGCAGTAGGAGAGCATTTTAGGGTTTGGTTTTCTCAGTTATCAAGTTGCAGCACTATCCAGAAAATTGCCCCTGTAAATACTGACTCAAAAATTATTTAGCCAGTCCACCAGCAATTAACAGCAAAACACGATGGCAACATTTGACACCACTGAGAGTGGTACAATCTGCCTTCTGTTTTCTCTAGGAGTGTTAATTCTAGAGAAAAAGATTTTGCCAAACAAGGGACAGTGGTGCTGCCTTCACTGACACAACTGCAGGAAAATAACTGTGGCAACAGGCTTAACACAAAGGCAAACAACAACAACAACGTAAAAAGCCCCAAAACCCTACCTACAACTCCTGTTTCCAAGATGTGAAAAGCAAACTAATGGACCTTCCTCAAGCACCTTCTTACAATTTATTTACAAGAAACTTGACTGCTTTATTTCATTTGAATGTAGCTGTATAAAACACATCTGTTTCGAGCCTGGTACTTCACACCCAGGTGGTTTTGGAAAGAACTGGTTGGTACAAAGGAGTGAGGGAAGGTGGCCAGAGAGCCAAACCCTTGATGATTAGGAAGGTTACTCTTGCCTTTTTTTTCCCTTTGAAATGACTCTGGTAGAAGAGAAGGATTAACAATTTATGTCAAAGTAACCAAACTGATTTATCAGTTAACACAGTAAGACTGATTAATAATGAATGGCACATCGTATCAGCTTTCCTCCTGAATGATTTATCTCAAACACCCTCTGCTCCCTAATGCATTATGTAAGGTCTGCAGCACTGGACCAATTTTTAAATCTATTTGCTAAAAATTATTACCAAGCTCCTCTTTAAAGTAAATACAAAAATCCTGCTTTCACATGGGAATCCCATCTCATGTTCCAAGAGACCACACTGCGGCCGTCAGCGAGCGCGCAGGAAGAAAGGAGGAAGTGGAAGTCAGGATACCTTTCAGCATAAAAAGCCCGGGGAGTTCTCCTGTCGTAAGTGCTGTCACATCTCAATCTAGGGTCCACTTCTTCACTTATCTCAGGCTCATAGTCCATTCTGTAGTATCTTCTACCAAAATCATGATCCTCATCAAGCCTGTTGTGCTTCCTAATTGGCATTACAGACTGGCTAGCAAATCCACGGTGCCTTCGACTGGGAACATCCAGATCTTCATCAAGTCTTCTATGTAATAGTCGACTTCTTAATTCAACCTCATCATCTAACCTATGATACCTGTCTTCCTCCAGCCACCTCTTACTTAGCAGCTCTTCGTAACCTTCTGTAGAGGTAAAGGCATCCTTCTTGGGAGGTTCTGCTCCTGTATGACAGGGCTGGACTTCTGTAGGTGGTTCTGCCTGGAGCCTGATAACAGCAATAGGTTTCTTATTCCTGTCCATCTCATTCTGTTTAATGGGAAAAAAATATATTAAAAGATCTGAATATAAGCAAATCACATTGATTAAAATCTTCATTTTATATTTCTTCAAACAATCCCTAAACAGGTGCTGGAGAAGAGGTAGGAGGTGAGCAAGATATATACTTCTGTGGGGGCTTAGAAACCACAGGGTTTGGTGTTTGGGTTCTTTGTGGTTTGTGTTTTTTTTTCCTCAAGGAATAAAAGCACTGTATGACCCAGCACCAGGACTTGATAGATGGAGCAATAAAATGGTGGCCTAATTAACAACATTCATTGTTTACTCTGTATGTGTTCATCAGTGCTAACACAACTGATGAGATCATTTACATTCTTTGCATCAGCTACAGTAAAGCTGTGTTACCTCTCTGGGTTTCTTCCCTAATTTCCTTAGCCGTTCATTCCACTCCTCTTTATCTCTGAGGTACTGATTGTACTCCTTGTTTCTTTCAAGCCGCAGTCTCTCCTAAAAAAGCCATTGAAAAGGACAGGGCATTTTTGCATTTTTAAGTAGCTTTTAACTTCACAGAACTGAGGTATTAAATGGAACATGTGAGCTGTGTGTTTGCCTTCCCCTTTCTTTGTGATGGACAAAGAGGGCTTGAATTGCTTTGAGATTTTTGTTCAAACACAGTACTTTAGCTTAATCTGAAACCTGTAAGCAAAAGTCAGCTTCCAGTCCAGGCCCCAGTAACAGTTCCCAGTCACTGCATATCAAGTTCCCTCTTAAAACCAGCTAGGTTTCTCCCTGCTCAGTCTATTCCAAAACTGCTCCAAAGCCTCACTCCTCTGACAATTAGCAATCACCTTCCAATTTCCAATCTGAAAGTATTTACAGAGGATTTTTAAACAGGATTTTGTTTTGTTTTGTAGTAAGGGTAGCTGTGGCTTCCCCACTCGTAATTAAAACAGGCCAACAAACAAACCTGTAGACAAGATGTGTCAATTATAGCTTAGGATATAACCTGACCTGTCAAATTCAAATGAGCCATTAAACTGCCGGAAAAAAACAACAACAAAAGAACCAAAAGCACAAAGAATGCAAGGAAAATGAAGAAAAACATGATCTATCCACCTTGTCCTACCTGCTATGCGAGGTGATGACATTTATAACCATCTTGCTCAGGCCTAAAAGTGTGTAAGTGGAATTAATGCTTCCCAGAGCTGTTGGTTTTGTGGTTTATCTTTTTAACTAAAATTTGCACCTATAGGTTTTCTGACAGGGACAAAATAAACCTGCAGGCAGCTACAGAAGCTGCCCAAGGGGTACTCTGCAAGGCTGAGAAACTGGCATTGTCTCTTACAGATGGGGAAACATCTGCAGCAAATGCAGTATGCAGTCTGACCACAGTTACCTAACAGAGGGAACCCAAACGCCACTGTCAGCCTCCGATCCTTACCTGCCCAGAGGCAGGGCACAGTGTGACACCTTCTGGCAGCTTTTAGGTTCTGCAACAGCAATAAATGTAAAAATGATAATAAAAATGATACCTAAAATGCAGAGCATGGGATTAAAAAGCTTTAAAAACCCAACAAAAATCCAAGACCTGACTTTTCTGAAAATGATTCTAATAACCACCTCCAACAGTGTTCGTTTGTAAACAGGGTAAAGACAACCAACCAGAGAAAAAAACTGAAATGGAAATAAATTTTCCACAGCAGTTTAAAGAGCCAGGTTCATTTTGAAGTTATACACCACTTCATTTCCCCAGATATTTACCTTGGCAGATCTTCGCTCATCAATAGGAAGAGATAATCCCTGAGTATATGGATCTACTTCACCCGTAGTCAGATAATTTTTCTACATTAAAAATAAATAAATAAATAAAATCATTCAATATACTTCAAAATACCAAATTTTACTTGCTAAATAGTTGCTAGGAATTATATTTTCTGAAATAAATTTGATCAGTTTACTGGAAGATGGAAGACAACCTTCTTATTTTGAAAATGTAGGGTGTGCTTGGCACACACGAACGAAATGAAGTCAGGGAGTGTGGAAGGTAAAGGGCTTTGTCAAGCTTTGCAGTTGAGTTTGAAAGTGTTTGTCACTTCTTCCCTATTACATTCTGTCAGGGATTACAGAAATTACTCTCCATCTATTCAATACATGTATATTTAAAAAAAGAAAAACCCACCACCATTTGGTGGCATCTGCACAAGCTTAAGAGAAATTTTCCAGGGTTCTGTCTTAATATGAAGAATTCTTCCCTCTGACTGCAGAAAACATAGGCCTGCTGCTTAATCCACCCAACACCAGCACGGTCACCTCTCCACATCTCAACCCTGTTTTCTGCAACAGCAGTCCCCAGCCTTTCGGGGCCACCAGCACATCCTGTCATTCCTTACAGACCCTCAGTCACCTCCAGAAGAGACCCTTCCGCTGAAGGGATGAGGCTGTTGCTCCACACAGCTCCCCGGGCTGCACAGCAAGGCAAAGGATCAGCCTTGCACATCAAACACCAGTGCTGGAACACATCCCAGTCCAGTGGGTGCTTCTGACATCACCCCCTCAGTAAAAGCATCCCCAGGCCATTCTCAGTCACCTATGTTTTATAAATCCAATTCTAGTCAATAAGAAGTTATCTATTTGTGTGACACGGGCCGGTGAGGGGAATGGGTTAGACGCAGTATTGCACCAGCATCTTTCCCTCCCATCATCGGGATTCTAGCATAGTTTAAAGCCTCAGAGGCATGTCAACTACACATTAAGAGACTTAAGGGATTTAGTAACCGTGCAAGTATTCAAGCACTGAGACAACTGGATTCATACTGAGAACTAAGTTATTTTACCAGAAAAAGTGACTGAATTTAAATCCTCATTACAGTGTGATTCTTTCCACACTCTGAACACATCTGTAGAGATTACCCCTGATCTTAAGAAGGTATTTGACAAAAATCAGAAGCTGATATGGAAACTGCATTTTCTACATCACACTAAGCAAGTTAATTAACCAAAATACTATTGCTGTGACAGCTGCTTAAAGCTGCACCATCTCTCTATGTGGGGAAAAGAAACTAGAGATTGTTATCCTAGCTCTTCCTCGACTTAATATAGCTAATGTGTACTGCATTCAGGAAAACAACACCTTGTAAACCTAAACTAGTAAAGCTGCAGCTCACCTGAGAATGCAACACTAGTCGTTAATGTCAGTGTTACCACACTGGATACTTTGGTGAGAATTAAGAAACATCAAGGTTTAACACAATATTCTAACTCTGAAAAAAACAATCTTTCCCTTTGCTTCTTGTTTAATCTCAAAGAAAGATGTAAGATTAAACAAAAAGCAACAATTGCATGAGCATCATTTGGTGAGGGGTTAAGCAGCCAGTTAATTCTGCCCTTGCTGATGTTGTCTGGGGATTCTAGTGCGTGCCAGTACGGACCCTTCACAATGATTTTTTTTTGTGCAAAGCCCCAGAGAAAACCAAAACCACAGGCTGTGTTTCTGCCACGCTACCTCCTGGTCCTGCACTGAAGTGGCCTGATTCGAGCAGCCAGGAGGGACAGCATTCAGTTTTAAATCACACCTACATGACAGTACAGCACATGGCCACCATGTGCCGAGGACCCGGCGTTTTCTGTGCGAAACGTCTGGGCTGAGACTGCACGGTGACCAGAAAGGCCCTGCCTTACACGGTGTCACAGTTTATGATTTTATTCCAGTATCATGCAGATTGAGAGGGGGAAAATCTGAACTCGTAACATCTGTGTAACCAGTGAGCCTTGAAGCAAAGGTCTACTGAAAGAAAAGCTTCTGCCGAGTCAGCATGAGACAGCAGCACAGCGATTGCAAAGGAAAAAATGAACCCACGGGGGCTTAAAATCTCAGTAGTGCAAAATAATAAAAATTAAACAAAATTCTTTTGCATGAAGCAAAGGATGCTGTTAATCACAACTAATCACTAGAGCATGCACAAGCACACAAAGCACACCGAAAAAAAAAACAATGATTTTTTTATTTTTATTTCAAAGAGCAAAGCTTTCAAATGAAGCAAAAAGCAACTACGTGGAAATTAAATAAATAAACAGATACTGCAGGCACCCTACCTTTCTTTTTGCCTGTGAAATACCCTAAAAGTCAGGGAAAAGATACTATTCAAAAAGAGTCCTTCATTCAGAAATAACTGACTTCAAAAGTTATTTTCTTAAAGCCTACCCATTGTTCCATTTCAAGAACTAAAGACAACAGAAGTTATTTGGTTTATAATTTTTTTTCCTGTTTGACTAGGAAGAGGTCCAGAATATTCCCAAGATGATGACTTTTCATACATACCATTTCAACTGCCAATTCTCTCTGACATTTAATAAACCATGCTCAGCAGAACATGAAAGTCATTTACTTGATGCAATTGATAAGAAGCTGTCAAATGGACTCACACGAATCAGGAATATTCTTACCTGAATTACAGACCACAGAATACATAAGTACTTAAGGAAGTAACAGGTGGTATTTTAAATTCTTAAGAAACAGGTAGAGACAAATAAACAAAGGCATTCAGAATAAAACACAGCAACAGGTGATGAGATCTGTGAGAGCCTAAAACAAAGAACCCTTCCTAGCGCTGATGTTTTGAAATTACTTTTACTCGAGTCTTCAAAACCAGCATCACTCACAGTGAGTGACTTTCCAGAAAGATCTTCTATGGCTTTTATTAACTTAATTCACTTCATTAAAATGAGGGAGTCCTTTTAGGAGACTTGCTAAATTCAGGTAACCAGAGATGAAGCTTTACCTGAGAAAGATATCGCCGATAATCTTGTCGGAGCTCCTCTTTGAGTTTGTGCTTTTTTCGTTCATATTCTTCTCCAAGGGGCAAACTCAAGCCATAGTCTCCTGAAAGTTCAATGCTGTTAAATACTATTACTCCACTAGTCTGTAGCAATACAAAGCACATCCTGCAAGAGCTACGGCTGGATTTTTGACACAACAGCAATAAACCACATGGACTATGCAACCAGCAGTCACCAAACAGGGGAAATAAAAACCACTCTCCCTGCACAAGTAGGTGGGTGGAAAGTATAGGAATATGGACTGGGTTTGGGATGTTAGCCTTCCTCTGGGCCTTGAGCTTTTTCTCCCCACTAGAAAAAAAAAACAAAACCAAAAAAAAACCAAAACCAAAAACAAACAAACAAAAAAAAGGCAACATGAACTGAATTTATTTGGACAGTTTGACAAATAGTACAAAATAACCCAGATATTGTACATATATCTGTTGTTGATGTTTCTTTCAAAGGAAATCTCCTTTGACATATTAGTTCCTAAACTGCTCTGATATTTTAAGCTGTGGTTCTTGCACAATAGAAACATCCCTGGCAACTAGAAAGCAGGAAAGCAGGACGCTGCTCTTTTAGCACAATGCATGTGAAAAATGTGTTGCCTTCCACGTAATGAGAAGGAATCTGAACATATGACAATAAAACCCCATTTTTTCTTAGAGGCTGAAACAAAAGGCATCCTCGCTCCCCTAGCCAAAGCACCAGGAGCAAGTCCTTTCACAGTAAAGTCCAGATAAAGATGGATTTCCACAGTTTTTGCCCCACCCAAATACAACAGTAAAGGACAGATCATTTGCCAAGGACTGGCCAGCAGCTTTTTGCAGGTTTTTTGTTTGATTTTTTTAAATGGAGCTACAATGAAGAAAAAGGAAGTGCCTGGCATATTGTCTTTATTCAGAAACAAGTTAACTACAGCAGAAACTCCACACAATCCCAAGGCACTTGGGAGACTTCAAAATTGGTGGCTTAGAGATCTCGAATCATTGTTCATCGTACAATTTAAGCATGCAGAGCAGTCATTCCCTTTCAACAATTCTCAAAGGTAATTAAATGCTACTTAAATTTAGAAGACATATAAAAAAAAAATACACTATACCTAAAGGACAGTTTTGTTGACTATTTGGAGGTATATTTTCTTTAGCCATGGAGATTAACATTTTGCTAGTCTCAGAAAGCTTCTCTGATTCCTTATTCTGAAAGCAAAACAAAACGCTTTGCTGCATCACAAGGTAAAAACAAAGATCACACAGAACAACAACATTATTTAAAATCATTAGCACTGGAGAATAGAAAGGTTCAAAGTGATGCTGGATTAACACATTAGGCAAGTTACACATCTCAAACCCAAAAGCACAGCTCCCCTCCACAACGCAGCAGTGACTGGCTCAAGACTTTTCAATGTATTTCATGCTGAGAAATATGTCGAAGATATATATTGGGATTTATGTCACAAACCACAAGTCACAACCTACAACTGTTTCATAGTTTACACATAGGCTCTTTGCTTTTTAGTGGGGGGTGATTTGACATACTGCACCCTGCTTGAAAATAGAATTCCAGGGTGTCACAGGGCAAGCCCAACACGTCTGTTCCCATAACCACTCTTGCACCATCCAGCTGAGGACTTCAGCATAGGCTGGAAACATTCTCCTTCTCTTAAACTTACTCTGGACAGAGAAGGCAAAAATAAAGGAAGCCCAACTCCTCACAGCTCCCTAAATATTTGCTTTCTGGAGAGAATTATTATAACTAGGTAAAAATACTTATATTCCCACAGAAGGGGAAGATGAATTCTCATCATCTGGTGAAAAAACAAAGGGAGTAAAACCTCAGTACATTATAACTGCTGGTAAAAGCTCAAGCTGTCTGGGGCTGTGTTGGTCAAATAACAGACAAATCAAAACTTGAACTGAGGACTTTCTTTAGCTACCATAACATTTAGTTAGCTTGAATCACTTAGGTATAGCTTTGAGCCAGGTACTGGCACTATCAAACAACTTCAGCACCATCTGTAGATTATAAAATCTTTGTAGCTTTAGTACCAGGTACTGGAATTTCTAATAGGAAAATTGTAACAGGAACAGATATGGTTTAATTGATTGGATTAAGTGATTTGCCTTTTATATTTCCTAGTAACAGAACATTTGAGGATATTTAAACCTTCCAAGCTGAAATCAAGACCCTTGCAATAGAAGTGTTCCAATTCAGGAAAACTATTTCAGACTCTTACCCTCATTTCCATGTAAGGAGGATCATTTTCAAGTTCTGCCTTATCTTGTGCCAGCTTGGCCTTCTGATCTTCAATAAATTTGTCTAAATCATCCGCCATCATTTCTAAGGCTGTACAAAAGACAGAACATTGGCTCTACATCAGAACCTCCAAGTAAAGCTCAGTTACAGTTACTTAAGATGCAGTTAAGTAATATTTAAGTTTTTTTCCTCAGAACTACAAGCCTTAAGGTGTTTGTTAAGTGAACAAAACACCCAACTCAGGAAACTCATCCACGGAGGACGTTACTTGATGTTTCACCAGAGAGAAAATCCAAAGATTCCAGGCTGTAAGACTGAAGATATTTCTCTCATCTTTTTCTCTACATTGGTTAAAGTGTTTTGAGGGTGGTTTTAACTGGAAGAGTACCAGTGGCCCTTCTGAGGGCCAACAAACTGAGAAAGCAAACAGACAAACAAAACCACCTCAGAGACCCTCAGAAAAAAAGATACTCTGGAGGTAAAGACAAAATAATGTGTCCAGAGAGACTGAGATAAACACTCACCACGAGGAAGATGAAAGATTGTCAAAATTCCATCAGACAAATGCAAGTATTTGCACGCTAACATAATTTAAGCAACACATCTGTTGATGTACTCCTTCAAATGTATTCCTTTAAACCTCTTCTCTTACTTTCATTCCATTTGTTGATTCATAATATTAAACATTGTTACAGAAGGAGGCAGAACTAGGACAACCTATTTACAGCTCCTGGTGGTAATACAGGACAATCAATTCCAAAAATAAATCTCCCCATCTGATTTGGCCTGAATCTTTAATCTCATTAGCTCTGCACGCTGATACAGGATAAAAGAAATCTGAGGCAGTGTAAGCTTTCAGGCACTGAGAGGTTTCATTTGGCCTATGAGGTTACATAATCACAAAACCCAAAATGTTCTAAACAGGAGAAACAACTTGTCAAACTAAGCCATTTGAAAGTTGGTCTCATCACCTACCCAGTAAATGCTATTTAGAGAAAAAAGATTTATAGCACACAAATATCAGCTCTTCCTTTTGCTCGTGCATCTCTAAATCTTGGGTGTATCTGCATTCCCAAAACATTGCATTATTCCAAGTGCAAGTCCACTAAACACACTGCTGTTATATATTCAACTACTGTCTGAAAGTGCCCCATAGGAAAAATATATTTTCTGTATTTCTACTTTCAAGATTTTAGTCCTTCCTTTTAAACTGGAAGTTTCCATATAAGCAACTCCAAATAATTAGTCAGATGAGTAGACTTCAACGTAAGTAAATACACCAGGCAATAGAAAGCACGGAGATATTCAAGAAAATAAGGCAAGTTTGAACATATGATTTTTATTGGATCTATGCCCCACAGCCCTAGTAACACGTGTCTGTATCCAAGCTATTCCACATGTCTATGTTCGTGCCTATGGGATCACATGTGCTGCACCTGGCCGTGCATGGTGCACAGATTATCTAAAGCGATGCGCACCGTGACCCGTTTTATTCCTTCCCTTCCCTTCCTTTTTCAGGAAAACGGCACAAAATTGAAAACCAGCATGAGGAAGGAGACAGATTTCTTATCTTCTGCGCTATCAGAATATTAAAATAACATCTGGCAAATTGGCAATTCCCATCCATGTGAACTAGAGCAAGGGTGGCAAGGAGGGAAATGCTTTTAAAAAACAACTCTGCCAGACGTAGTACAGGCACACACAGGTTATATGGTCTTATGAGTGTCAGTAAGAACTATTTTTCAAAGTTTCACCCAAATTTCCTAAGGTACTGGCTGCTTCTCTACTGCAGTGAATGGCATTTAGAATAAGCTCTTGCTGTCCAACTGCTTTCCTGCACCTTTCACCTGCGCTTCTCTTAAACTCTTATCTGAAAAAAGCACCAAAAATTCCAGTCCCCGACGCTCACAATTAACGAACTCTGACTTTTTCCAACTGTGAAGGCAATTAACCCTCTAAACAACCGGTCAGCAAGGCTGGCGGGTTACTGCCCCTCGCGATGACGGCTGACCAGGGATCAGACAGCTCCTCGGAGCCCAAAGCCCCGTTCAGCTGGGAAGCCTCCAGCGCCAGGAGGTCAGATTCCTCTCCCCAGGCTGACAGCTCGGGGAAGCGCCTCTCCCCCGGCACCGGCCCC
>VWZY01004647.1:395355-411303 GCA_013399075.1 Chloroceryle aenea
AGCCTCGCCAAAGATTTTGACTATGGTATACCATCCAAGGACACTTCTGGGCATTGAGGGAGCCTCACCCTTGATTTTGTGAGTAAATATTTCTTCTGAATATATTCTTCATTGAGCCCTCAGCCCTTTTGAGCCAGTGATACTTTTCTGGGTACTGTTTAGTGAGACATTTTCCCATTCAGGGAGTGTGGGCACCTTTTGGTTCCTCTGAAAGGAGTGTACGGTCCCCTCTCTTCTCCAGCCTAAACAAACCNGCTTGTGGAAGAAGGTCTGAGAAAGAGCTCTGAAAGGTGTTTCTATTTAAAAAGCAGGAAAGAAATGCACCACTTAAGTAAAAAACAAAACAAAACAAAACACCTCTCTTCAGCTTTCCTTCATCCCTCACCTTTTAAATTAGAGCAAAATACAAACGCCACACGTTTGGGAGCTACGGAGCTTTAGCTTGGCTTCGTAAGAAGTTTCTTCTGCCTTCATGGTTTCAATCTTTGCTTTTCCTCATAAATTCAGTCCTGGCGGGGAGGAGGCTCTGTGTCTTGGTTTATGTGGCTGCAAGGGTTTTAATATTGAGCTGCTTTTTGCCGTCTCCTCGGTTGTTCTGGTAGCTGATGCGGGGTATTATGTCCTGGTTAAAATACAAGATGTTATAATATGCACTAGCTAAAAAAGCAACCTTTTTATTCTAAGTTTTTAAGTTATATATATTAGGGTATTTTTATCACCAGACCCATTTATAAATTCAGTTCAAAATATGTATTGCCTTCTTTCCCATGTGCCTCAGTTTATAATAATCTCAGTTGGAACAATGGCCAGGGCTTAAAAAAATAAGTTGGCATTGTTGGGAGAGGCTGCAAGCCCTGCGTTTCGAACTGTTTCTAATGAGCTGCCATTAATTAGTTACGTGCAAGAATTACTTGGGCTATGCACCATTGTGCTCATGTTTGTATATAAAATAGGTGAAGACTCGTGTACAGGCTTTGTAACCATGTTGAAACAACAAATCAACTATAACCAGGTTATTTTAAATGTCACTTTATACTCTGAAAGTTTGAAACCAAAATGACAGAAAAGAGGGGTAGGTTTTTATAAGCAGCAAAGACAATACATGATTGTGTCCCTGTAAGCAAAAAGGGAATCGGTGGGGAAACATCAGATTTGAAATACCCATGTAAGGTTTGAGGAAGATTTGGACTATAAGTAGTATAACATTTTCTTTTTTTGTTTGTTTGTTTTTAAAGGCATTTTATAAAGCTATTTACACAAGCACAGAGGTAGAGGAGATTGGTCTGTAACAGAATTATGGTTCGACTAACAATGGACCTAATCACCAAAATCATCAGCCACAAGAACCGCAGTGAAGAGGATTTGGGACAGTGTCTGCGAAAAATAACTCACCTGAATTTATCAGATAAAAATATAGATGCAATTGTAAGAATTACTCTTCTTTACTCTTTTTAACTTGGCTACTCAAACGTTTTGTAGTTACTGCGGTGGTGAGTGGTTTGTAGTTGGGGAGACAAATAAGCAAAGCCAACTTTTAAATGATTTTGATGATCGATTTTAAATGCATGGCATTTGAAATGTGAAATTAATCTTTCAGCTGCAGCTTTTCATAGAGCAGTAAAGCTGGTGACTGTAGCTCCAACAGTCTGCAGGATTTCTTATTATGGATCTGATGATTCTTTTTTTATGTGGAAAAAAATCTCTCTAATGTATTCTACTTGCGTGAGACTGTGGAAATTATCATCTGTGTAGCAGATAACAAGGATATTATCAGTGCACTAACTATTCTTGTCTATATAACAATGCAAACTGTGAACAGAAGCTGATGTAAGGAACCTGTAATTTTGCAGATCAGATTTTTTTAAATATATTTTTTAAAGGCAGCAGTAATGATATTGCATACTATTAACTGCAACACTTACTTTACTCTTGTTAATGCTGTATTTTTTCCTAGTCTTGGGAATGTTATAGAGTGTTGTTCATTTGCAGTACAATCTTTTCAATCTGTGATGTATTCTTTAGATTTCAGAGGAAGTCCGAGAAAGGAAAGGGGAGTTTGGGAACAGGATATATAAGCCAAGTGAGGTTAACAAATTTGGGCTGGAGTAGTGGCTTTTTCAAATTAGTCAGGTTAAAATCTACTTTTTTTTTTTCCTGTTTTTCCTACATTGCTCCTTGAGGCTTATTTGTTTAAAATATAATCTGTGACCTTTTCATTTTCAAAGACTAAACCTGCAAACTCAACCCACTCCTCCTTCCTTTGAGTTTAGTAATAGGAAATTTACACAGGTTTCTGCAGGTTCTGTCTTGATTCACTTCCCCTCAAGACACTGAGTGCATTTTCAAGTTGCTGAGCCCTGAACAACTGAAATGTTATTTATGGTGTATTTCTGGTTTAAAAATATGAAATAGCTTGTTCTGTGTGAACAGGTCCATGCCTAGAAATAGGCTTCTTCCAGCCCCTCCTAGGACTGTGCACAGCCACAGCAAATTACTAATTTGATCAGGCTGTTTGATTAGAAGAGGTTCATCAGGTGCCAGAGATACTTTAGAGAAACCCTCCTAAGAACAGGTGACCTTTTAGTTATTTAAGAGGCATACATTCAAAGAAACCTGACACTTAAGTGGGATCTTAGACTCAAAAGTGTATTAAATTATGTTGAATGGCAAGTTTATGTATGAACTAGTATTCCTTTGGCAAGAACTGGTTTCCATTATGTTACTGGGGTTTGATGGAGACGAGCAGACTAACAGTTCTGAAACCCACCTGATGAAGGCAGGGAAGGGAACGAGGTCATAATGAACCTGCTGACCAGGGCTGTAGTTCTCAGCTTCTGTACAGCACAATAGTAATGACAGATTTTAGTCTCAAGTCTGGTGACTACTGACACTAACTCATTTTTTCTAGGGAAAATACTGGTTAAAAGTGGTTGTTAAAGGTGAAAATGTGTAAACCATGAAGCAGGACTTAAAAAAAATCACCAGCCAGAAGCAGGCAGTGAGTGAAGTCTATGTAGCATTAATTTATTATTGTTTCTTTCAGGGTGACCTCTCTTTGTGTAAAAATCTCAGAGTTCTATATTTATATGATAACCAAATCAGTCAAATCCAGAACTTGGACTTTGCTTCAAATATAACACACCTTTACCTTCAGAACAATTGTATTTCATGTATGGAAAATCTCTCATTGCTGAAAAACCTTGAAAAACTGTAAGTTGAAAATAGTGTATTCATTTTACTGGTAAAATAATAATTATTGCACTAGGAAATTAAAAATTATGTGGCCATTAAGGTCCTTTCACCTCTTAAATTTTGCTTTTCAAATAAAAAAGTTGCTTATGAATTTCTTTTATGAAGCATCATCTTAACACATCTATTTGCATTTTTCTTTTTTTTCAGATATTTAATAGTAATAGCAAAATATAAAACTGCTAAAGTACCCTGGAACTATTAGCTGTGTGTTCTACTCACATGCTGCTAGGTTCTGCAATTATTTACTACTTCTATTATGATTTTCAGTCATTCTTCAATAATACTTAAAAAATATATATGTTGAGGCCTTGTGTTCACTTGTAGTTTCAAAGGATATTAAATCTCTATTTTGCATTTTATTCTGCAGGTATTTGGGGGGCAACTGCATCACTGTGGTAGAGGGTTTGGATAAAACAGAAAAAATAAGGGAGCTACATATTGAAAGTCAACATCTCCCTCTTGGTGAAAAGCTTCTGTTTGATCCAAGATCTCTTGGGTCTATGGCAGTAAGTACACTTTGAGAATTTCCAGCAGCTGATAATCAGTAGATCAAGTAGAAGCGATTAGGACTTGATTCCTCTTCTGCCTTTTTTTAATCTGTGCCCTATACCAACAGAATGTGAATAAACTATAAAAGTGGTAGGAATTTATCACTGGTCCTTATCTTAGTCTGCTTAATTTGTACAGAATTAGTTTGTTGGTATTTCTCTTATTTGATTGTTTTGTTAGTTTGTTTACTGGCTTTTGTATTTCTCTAGAGAATGCAATGACAAAGAAAAAAGGTGCAAGCAACTTTTTTCTTTTTTTTTTTTTTTTCCTGGCTATTAAGAACAGCTCAATCAAAAGCATTCTGTTTTCCTCTGTTGTGGTATGCCGAGATTTCAGGAAAGTCAGCTTCTGAAGTTTTCTTTCAACAAGTTAATTGCTCAGTAAACATCAAATGTATTATTGAAGTGGTTAAAAAAATAGACTTCATTTACTAATGGATCTTACTAATTCATCTTGCTGTATCTCCCAAAGTATAGTTAGGGCTTGATGAGATATTTTCCTGGAGATGAAGTTTTGACCAAAGCCCTGGGACCATATAGCTTTCTCTGTGTACCAGCAGCAAATGTTTTGATGATGAGAATATCATGTATGTTCTGACTGAGGAGATGAAGTTTATGCACTATGAGTAACCTTGGAAAAGGCAATGTCTGTCTCCATTTCATACTTCAAATGTAGAGTTCCTAGCCCTTGCAGAACTCTGTAAAGCATTTGAACATGTTTAGAAAAAAACCAAAATTCTGTATTTGCTAAGAATTCCTGAAAAAATGGAGAAATCATCTTACTTTGATTTGACTTCCAAACCAAAATAAACAGCATTTTAGGACAAGATGGAACACCAATGTGTGAGGTATGTGGTAGTTGTATGTGATTGCTTCTGCTTCATGTGCTTGTTCTGCCTTTTAAGAGAATTTTCTGTAAGAATTTACAATTTATGCATGGCATGGAAAAAAAAATCATTTTCTTTTTCTGTTTTACTTCCTTTAGAAATCTTTGTCTGTGTTGAATATCAGTAATAACAACATTGATGAATTAGAAGAACTGGCATTTTTGGAAAATCTTTCTTATCTTACAGCAGCTGACAATCAACTTCAACATATGAAGGTATTAAAATAAGTATTTGTTCTGTTTGGTATGGGTGATAAGAAAATAGTCAAATTCATCATTATCACTAAATAGATGAGTAAAAATAAACTATACTTCCACCATTTCTGAACCTTTGACTCTCCAAGCATGCTGTCTTTTCTTGTCCACAAATCTTGTTGGGATTTAAAAATGGAGTGTTTATCTAGGATGTCCAAATGTCCTTTAATCCTACCCAAACTGGCAGTTGTGTGTGCATCCATCCACTGAGTAAATGCACAGAATTTATAACGTAATGTATCCAAAAGGTAGGGTTAGTACATATGTTTTTGCCATCTGAGTGATTATCAGTGGCTTAATTTGCAAAGATGGCGTGGCTGTTGTTTGTTCATTAACTTGCAATATTTTAGCATATTACAGTTTGCAGTTCTCTATTTTAATGTCCATAAAAGCCACTCCTTGGGTATCAGCTCATGTGGCTGATTTTGCAGCCATTCTAATATCAAAACTGCTTTTGCCTGTTGTTGCTGGAGTACTGTATTTGTCATGAAAGAATCTGTTGAACTTCTTTCATAAATTTCTGCTAAGGATAGACACGTCTTCATAGGCAAGAGCTCCATCTTCCACAGCAGCAGCCAGACCAAATGAAATGAAAGTATTTTTGCTTTTCCTTTTTGCAGTAATGAAAGTGGTTCAAACAGTATTCTAGACTTAAAATTTCCAGTTTATCTTGTTGAAAAGGAACAGAAGTGTTGGTCTCGTCACTTCTCATTATTTTTCTGTTATGAAGCCTTCTGCTTCTTGACATAAAGAGCAGTTAAAAAAATAATTGTAGTGTCATGCCACTAACTGAATATTAAATTTCTGTCAAACAGTGCAGGGGCACCATCAGTGCATGGTGGAGGCATGGAACAGGCTTTATAAATGACATAATAAACACTTTTCATTTATTATAGGTCATAAACGTTAGTGTTCTTCTGAAATTTATATTTTTATTAAATACTCAAGTGAATTGGCTTAAGTCATAATCCAAATCATCAAGACAAAGCCTTGTTTATTATAAACTCATTATTGGTTTGCACAGACATTCTATTTCTTTAGAAAAGTTAACTTTCACTGGCTAGTAATTATTGAAATAAGTATTCTTATTTCATAGAATATTTTGTCTTTTTTGCATTGAATTTGTCAGTTCAGTTTACTGATGAGGCAATTCCAGCATTTTGTTTGCATAAGCTCTCAATTATCTAGGTCAATGTGCTTTATTTTGACTGTTACTTTTTACATTTTAATCTTTAAAATTCTTGAATGATGCATTTCTTTTTCACTGGAGGATTATTAATGCATTGTATTTCAATCTGTGTTTCTGGCTGGCAGTTGTCATCTAATTTGTATCAAAAGACCATTTGTGTCGGCTTTTGCTGGGCAATTAAAACGCTCTTGCATGTGTTGGTTACACCAAGACAACAGTAAGCTTTTTTAAATAGGTAATCTCCCTAAAGCTTCCCTTCTGAAAAGGATTGCTTTTCTAAATAAAACATATTACAGTGATTTTTAATTATTTTTAGTCTCCTCCGGTTGTTATGATCTTAGAAGAAAATTGTCTTAGCCAAAGGGCCAATTATTTTTAAGAATGAAGGTGCCAATTTAGAGACAGCATTTTCAGTGTCTCAGAGGAACAAACAGTATCCTCTGAAACAGAATAAGGAAAGGACAAAAAGACTCCATTATTCAGTAGCAGTGTATATAGCATTGAATCGTTATTAGATTTCATGATTTCCTCATTAGGAAGAGCAGAGTTAACATTATCCAATCCAATTAGACGTTTGGATTTCCATGGTACACAGTCACAGCTTTGGAAAGGTTGTGTGGTTAGCATCTGAGTTAGATCAAGCTGTGGTAGATTATTCTGGGTGAGAGTGCTGTGTGTTTTCTAACCAATCACCAAGTTTTGAAACCATGGAGCAGTTCAGCTATTTCTAGTCTTGTCCTTGCAGACCTGTAAAATTAACACCCCTACTGGATGTGCCTAACGCCTAGCGTAACGCAGCGGGATATCCAAACCACAGCTCCAGCTCCTGTGGTTGAGAACACCCTGTGAACGGCCTCTACTTATCACTAATACAACTTCGTATTTAAATTAATAAAATCAAAACAAAACTGATGAAAAAGCAGTAGGCCATGCAAAGTTCATTAAAAAAAAAAAGTCTGTTTAGCTCTGCTTAAGAGGCTTTAACTTAAAGTGAGTATCTAGCAGGAGAACAGCCTTGTCTATCTACTAACTGTTTAAAAAAAAATAGCTGCAGCGAGTTTGGAGTATGTTTCAATTGCTTTGCAACCCAGAATTTCATTATCCTGTTATTCTACAAGGATTTTTAGGGGGTGTACAATTCTACAACAGATACATAGCAAGTTCTGCTGGCTGAACTTGTTACGTGCAGCCCGGGCTCTTCCATTCCCCCACAAGTTGCCTCCCTTCTCCTGCCTCTTGCCCCTTTCTTTTCAAAACTCTGATGTAAACCCCTTTTTCATACCAAAAGTCCTCTGTTTTCCCACTCCTGCTTCACCATCACTGCCTTTGAGAACACCCTGTGAACGTTTGTCATTGATCAGCCCCTGAGGCAGTGCTGGCTGACAGAGGAGTGTTGGAGAGCTCTGTACCCAGCTCTGCTTCACCCCGTGGGATGTAGTAGAGGAGACATCCAAGTCTGAGCAGGGCTGGTCACTAGCAGCAGTCGGTGTAGCAGAGGTAGATAGCAGAAGGAATAATACAGAATCTTTGCAAAAGAAAGAAACATGAAAGGCATAAGAAATGCACGAAATGCAACCTTCTCATGTAGAATTGTATTATTAGTATAATTATATTTAAACATTTATCTCGTGGTTTTCACATTATTACAAACCCCCTTACTCCCTTGCTCTTCAGGAATGCCACACTGGTTTCAGCATAGTTGAAAATGAGGGCTAGTAAATTCAAGCACTTAAGGCTCTGGCTAATTCAGAGCACTGTTAGCATAATTAACAGACATCAAGGCACATGACCTTGTTTCACATGACTGAAGTTTATATAATGCAGTCTGAACAGTAGACAGAACAAAATTAAGTAAATTTTCTCAATGCATGCAGAATGGCTTGCTGTGACTGACTCCACATGTAAACAGTTTGTATTAGGTCAGTTATCAAGATTATAAGTGATTATACTAGAACTGGCTTTTCTTTCTCTTCCCTTGCTTGCTACTTTGTATTTATCCCAGCGAGCTTCTAGTTTAGCTTAGTCAGGTTCACAAGGACTTTAGGCTGCAGTGTATTTCGGTTGGAATACTAAGGGAATTTTTTTAAGACACTATTCCTATTTAAATTTAAAAAAAAGACAAATATTCCCATTTACGAAAAGCCAGAATATTATTTATTTATCAATTACATTGGTTTTGGGAAGATTGAGCTGTGTGAATATTTGGATAGATAAGAGAAAAAATATCTGGAAATACCTATTAACAATCTGTATTTCCTGAGTGCTTAATTTATTCAACCTCTGCCCTGTATTGATTATGACAAGAGGATATCAGAAAAGATGAATTTATTCACTTCAGAGTTGAGTCAGGAACAAGAGAAAAATGATAGATTTTTTCAAACAGATTATGACAGGTAATCAAAATGGTGACAAATGGCTGTCTGTAGATGTAGTTAGGGCAGTTGGACTAGACTTTTCCAATAACAACTGGAGCACACTGGTCAAATACCAATTCTTAGATGGCCATCGTTAATTGGTAAGAACATGATTGCCAGTCCTACAGCTACCTACTGCAGCACTTACCCTTCCCCCCACCCCGATGGAATATAATTTGCTCGTCAGTATTCTGTGGCAGGCCTCAAAGTGATAGTGTGACATGATCATTTATCAAACGGAGACTGCTCAGAAGAGTGTCTGGTCCCTTTAGTACAGCCTATTGAAAGGCTGGGAAGTGAAAGCACTCTATTAGAGACAGGAAGGCAATGAACAACTAGAGCGTATCGAAAGGGTAATCATATTTCAGCACAGGATTAGTGTGCTCTTAGATAAACATACACTGGAGTAAGCATGTTCTGGGTCATTTATCAAGTAAGTAACAGCTAACAAAAATCTACAGGACTCTTTGTATACATTCATCAAAGTTAAACTGTGCACATCTCATTTCAGTAATAGACAAATTTTTACTTGAAATAATTAGTTCTAGTGAAATCTAGAACACATTACAAATTTCAGTGACAGTGCCTGAACACTCAGGTGAGAATAAATCAATACACTTGCTAAATGCTTTCTTTTTTAATAAGCCCAGCCTAAAATACTTTCCTCCTAAATAGTTGTGTTTGTGATTGTTAGCACCTAAACTGTGGGGTTATCCTATTGCTGGTCTCATACCTGTTGCTTATCCTTTGCTATTTAACATTATGACATTTATCAACACTTCTTGTGGTTTCTTGCATTATTTTATCAGTCTTGATCCTCACAGAGCCAGACTTTAGCTCTCTATTTTACTAAGCAGTTGTTGCCATCACTGGATGATGAGTGGTATCAATGGCATCATCAATAACCAGAAAATGGTGGGGTTTGGAAAGGGTGAGGCTGTGCTGCCTCTTCCTCTTCCATGTGACTTTTCTAAACACAGATTATATAACCCACAGAGCATTCCCAGGAGGATTTTCTACCGAGGGAGTAGAGCCTGCAAAACCAGAATTCTCCCTGCTTATGTTACCCAGGTGACTCTCTAGATGTGAAGGAGCTAAGAGAGATCTGTGCTGTTAGATACCTCATCATTGGCATCAAGCAACAAAATCCTGCAGGCTTTGCAGGTTACAATCTGTCACATCATGATTAGTAGATTTTTTCCAAATTATTACAACTGTGGAACATAAATTTTCTCTCCTCTTGGATTGTTATGAATCCCTCCTTAAGCTTTTCACACGTATATGAAAGCCTGTCAAGAATACCAGTTAAGTAAAATTTTGGAAAGAAAGTAACTCAGAAAGTAGGGTATCTGAGTAGAAAGGCCCAATCTGCTAAGATTTGTGTCCATTTAACTAGAATTTATTGTATTAAAAAGACAGAAGATGTTTTATCTAGGTCATACTGCCCTTGGGCATTCAGACAGAAATCCAGATGGATAAAGGTGTATTTCAAAAACTTCCCTGTCTGGGCCAGTACTGTGACTGACCACCCAGTTAGGTAGGAGGGGATTACTGTTTCTCCTGTAAAATACAGTGTTACACATATATAAAGAGAAGGGCAGTCTAATGTGGTTTGCACGATTTTTAGCTTTTTTAGTGTGTTCTTTCTCTGTGGAGGATTTATTCTTCCACAATTTCTTCAAAATCTCATCAGACTGATACCTTAAATAGTCTTTGAGATCATAGGGATGCATTAACAGACATTGCATATCACATGCAGTTTTGGGCTAGTAATTCCTCATCTTTAGGTGCTATAAGTGGGATTGCAGTAGTAATTTTCCATAGCTGGCATTACTGTATCCTTCAAAATGCAGAGTTTTCCACTGCATCACCATTTCTTCTGTGAAAATATGATATATTCAGGGAATGCTGCACACCACTCTGTCTGAAAATGCACATTCTTAATGTGCATATTAATACATGAATAGCCTCACTGAAGCTATTTCTGTGTGTAGCCTTTGGGTCTGGCTGAATAAATCACATTCCTATTGAACTTTACTCTGGAGGAGGAAAAATAATCACAATGTTCTGTTCTTGTATCAATTGCAGGATTTGGAGCTTGTGTTAAACAAATGGACAAAACTACGCAGAATGGATCTTACAGGAAACCCCATCTGCCACCAACCAAAGTACAGGGACAGGATTGTAGTACAGTCACAAACTTTAGGTAAAAAAAGGCAACAAAAGACAACCCTACAGCCAGCCCCCAAACCCACCCATAACCCTCAGAAGTTTAGAAAATAACTTCAGGAAATTTATAAATTAATCCTTCTTGAAGTACACTATGTCTGTAAACACAATTACTGCCATAGATATTCGTGTCCAGTGATAACCTTTGAATTTATGTGCAGATAATATACCTCAGAAGTGCTTATGTAGTCAACCACACAAAGCATGTTGCTTGGCTTTTACCTACATCTGTGGCCAAATGAGGTATTTCACTCAGAAATGCAGGTGCAACCAAGGAAACAGCATAAGCTTCATGGCAGCTCAGCGAGTGAAGTTAACCTTAATGAGCTTAGTCTGCCTGTCTGGGTGATCAGTGGGATTCTGTGATTGCAGAGACATGCACTTTCTCTCAACCTGAATTTCAGCACTTTCTAGAAGGTGTTGCTCATTAACCCCACGTGGAATACATACATTTCCCTTGAAAGTAATAATAATAGTAGGTGCTTTCTTTTGTAATTAAGATGTCAGCTCTCTCTTGCAGCTTGAATGTGGATGTCAAGTTGTAGTGGGGTTTGGTTTTTTTACCAAAAGACTAAAAAGAGCAGAAAAGAAGAGAGCAAATCTAGAACCAGCACACATCACATACAGCTTTGCCCAGCTTTTAGTTAACTTCGGGTATCACAGAAAATGTTCTCCTCTCTTTGGCAGAATCCCTTGATGGGAAAGAAATTAAAGAAATGGAAAGACGGTTCCTAATGAATTGGAAAGCCTCCAAAGCTGCCAGGAAAAAAAATGATGAAAGAATGACAAATGAATGTGCAGCCTATCTGCATTTTTGTAAGCAAACGAATCAATTATTTCATGCTTATTTGTGATATTATAGAAACAATAAAACAGCAGCTAACAGTAAATCTACTAAGAGACAGACTTGTAGTGGTGATGAGACCAAAACATGGGAGTAGAAATTGAACTTTTCCAATATGAAATGTAATTTTAGCACTAGTTCATGGGGTGGTTTTTTTCTCCCATCCCAATTCTCCAGAACTGTAGAAAGGAGTAACTAGGACATGTTGAATTTAAGTGTTGGGTATTCCAGAACAAATGCATATGAAATACAACAGACTTTTAAAATCTGTTGTTTGATCTGCATAAATAAATGGTCTGTGTAACTTTTGTTCTGTGTGAATTGTCAGCCCTTTTAAAGGCCTTTGAGATACACGTCTAGCAGAAGTAAAGGTGTCAAACTCAGGGAAACAAAAACAACTCTTGGAGGAGGGAAAAAAAAGCCTTAAACCTAAAAGAAAAAGCAACAACAACAACAGAAGTGAAAAGAAATTTGTCTTGAAACTCAAGTAAAACCTGAAATAAACTTTGAGCTTGTAAAAATAAATATTATTGTTGGCTGGAGATGAAACCACAAATGACTGAACAGCATGTCTTGCCATCTTGCAGGATTTGCAAACAGCCATTAGACTTCAGGTTACTCAAAGTGGTTTGAATGACCATATTTATAAAATAAAACTGTTTGCAGTGACTCTCTTGCTTTCAGAAGATAAACTGCAATATGCAACTTGTCAGTTGCCAAATTGGAGGCATTTTAGTGGTTAAAGGTAAAAGGTTTAATACAATGTTTTCTATAACAGGAGATATTGGAAACTATGAGCAATCATACTGAATATTAAAATGGATGTTGTTTGACTTGGGATGTTGAATTAATCCTTTTTTCTTTTTTTTGTGCAGCTGACTTTGAAACACCTTATCCAATTCCTCCTTTCCACTACAGTCCCTCTGTGAAACAAAAGCCAAATTTTTTAGTTTTGTCCGAGAATGCAAAAAGTCAAAAGAAAACCTCTGCCAAGAATCCTGGAAAAAAAACGTCAGACAAAAGCTTGGGTATGTTCCTCAGACATCTTCCTCTTAGTTCTGACAGTTATTGCTTGTACAGCTCTTACTGAATCAGCTGGAAAAACGAGAACATGAAGGTAGAACTTAATCTGAAATCAGTTTGGAGATTTTTTTAGGCATGTTATATTTATTGTCTTTACTTCTTTGAAAGACAGTGTAATAGGTTTCAGTTTCTGGTTCTAAATCAGTAGAATAGCTAGTAGTAATAACTTTACTCCAGTGTTACTAGTTTCTGTTATGCAAATTTGATTGTAATCTTCCATAAAAGTAAAACATACTGAAGTTAATTCTTGGAAGTACAGTTACTGTCAACAGTATTATGGAGCTGGAGTACAGTCCTGCCCCTGTGGAAAGCACTTCCGACCCTAGAAAGGCAAAGACTGCATCTTCCATACTTGATGGGGATAAAATGTCTAGTTTTGCATTCATTAACATTTGCAAATTAAACAATTTTAATGATATATTATTTTTAAAATGTTTTTTACTATTAGTCTAGAAGATTTTACTCCAGTTCCCATAAAGGTTAGAATATACTCCAGTCAGATGGCATGTGTTGAATTTTCAGATAACTTGTAGGTATGACTTTTATCTTGGGTGCTGAGGGTTGCTGCACATTACAATTTCATGTGTAATCACTGATCTTGAGACATATCCTCATCTAGAGGAATTCCACTGAAAACAAAGAGTCTTGGGAATTAGTTAAAGGCTTGTGAATTACTGAAAATGGTTTCTTTGGGGGGAAAAAAATAATGCAGAAGTATTCATTCTCTGAGACTCGGAAGCAATGACAGATCCCTTGCCAGATCCAGTAATTAGGGACAAGCATAAATGTGCCCACATGGAAAGCGAGGCAGTTTTGTCAAACTGAACAAATACCTGTGCTGTATCATGGAAGTACAGTACTGGACCAAAGAAATCAGTGATTTCAATCCTACCCTCTGCGTTAGGCAAATTATTCCAACAGATGTTTCCTCTTTCCCTATACATGCTTAGGTGATGTTTGACCTTGGCAACTGAAAAACAGGCATTAAATGCCTTTTTAGCCTAGATCTAAGATCCACTGAGGATTACATACAGCTTGAACAATGAAAAAACCCAGTCGTTACTAGATTACTGAAATGAGTCATTAATCTTTCTTTTTTGATGATCTAAAAACAATAGCAATTTTATATTGGATTTTAAGTTAGTTTTGAATACTTAGAGAGAATTATGGATATTGGCAGGAAGTAATTAAAAGAAAACAAATCACTTAACTATTTTACAGATACCTAATACCTTCCAATGGGATACACTATTATTAATTTTCCCTGAGTGGAGAAGCTGTTGAAATTTTGATGTTGTAAACTTAACCTGTAGGCAGCGGTTTCTGCCCACGTTTCCTTACTCATGGAATTGAATACTGTAGAATTAGGTATTCGTAGCAGTATCGCAGCCACTCACAGTTTGGTGGGAAAGTCACCTTTTGTCCTTCCAGCACATGTTATGTGATTAGCAGTATGGTACTACCTTTAAATGCTATAGTCACCACACAGTAAGTGCACTGGGTTGTGCCGCTCTAAGTCACCGTGCACGTCCTCCACAGCTCAAGTTCTAGTTCAGATGTAAGGAATGTGCAGTGAGCAGTGTTAGTTCTCCCTCTTCTTAGCTCTTTGGCAGGTAATCTGGTATTTATTCCATATTTATAAATGCTGTGATTTGTGTGGTCTGAAATCTATCTAGAGTAATCTCTATTTGATAACCAGTAAGAATGTGCATGTTCTGCATGTGTACTGGGCTTTTGGTTATAAACTGGCCTTAGAATAAACAGAATTATTAAGGTCAGTTTTGGGGGGAGGGCTGATACTGAGATTATAATGATTGAGGGACCTGGGGTGGCTCAGCCTGGAGAGAAGGAGGCTCAGGGGAGCCCTTCTGGCTCTCAACAGCTCCCTGGCAAGAGGCTGGAGCCAAGGGTGTCAGGCTCTGCTCCCCAGGGAACAAGTGACAGGACAAGAGGAACTGGCCTCAAGCTGCCCCAGGGCAGGTTTAGGTTGGAGCTGAGGAACAATTTCTTCCCCCCCCAGGGCTGTCCCAGGCTGCCCAGGGCAGGGGTGGTGTCCCCGTGACCCCTGGAGGGGTTTCCAAGCCCCCTGTGGAGCTGTGGTGCTGAGGGCCAGGGGTCAGTGGTTCCTGGGGAGTGGTTGGACCTGATTATCTTAATGGTCTCTTCCAACCAGAATGATTTTTATGATGCATGGAACTGCCTGTGATACAGCTATAGAAGCCACACAATCCAAAAGTTCTGAGATTGGTGCAGAAAGGGGGAAAAAAAAAGCCAAAAAACTGAGTCTGTGTCCAAGATATGACCCTTGTTTTTTCAGGATGGGGATTTGGACACATGAGCTGTTAATATGGGCATGTGATCGTAATTCAGAGTGAAACTGATAAAAATAGGGGTATCTGAAAGGCTCTTCCTTGTTTTTCTGATGATTTTTTCTTTTATCTTGGTATATTGTGTAAAAAATACCTATTCTAACAGAGCTCTGAGGGGAATCAGTTAATAAATGAACCTGCCCATTTCCAGGCACTAAATCATAAGTGTTATACATCAAGACTGTAAACAATACATTTTACTTTACTAGGAAAAAAAAAAGTGAGGCTTAATTTTAAGTCACTTGGCCTTGAAGGATTCTAGGAGTTCACTGCTAAAAAAATATGTATTTGAACTTTACCTCTTCAATCAAATAACACTGTAACCAGAGACTACAGAAATGACTGACTACATCTTTCTGTTCTCTTAATTCTGAGCAGAATTAATTGCTGCATCAAACCCAGGATAAATCAGAGCCAGCTGTGAAATGATCCGTGTAATAGACTAATGCTTTAATTCAAAATGAGATCTGGAGCAGTAAGATCTTCCTTTCTTGGAGAGTTAATATATTAGACTGTCGTAGTAATCGCTAATTACACATCCAATAGAGCTGGGTATAATCAGTTACACAGAGTTCATAGGAAAATGTTTTGGAATAAAAGCCTGAGTCTTATCTGATTTCATTTATATGTGGAATTCCTTTGATTATTGCTAAGATTTTGTTTCCTATGGAACTTTAAAATTACCAGTACTTGATACAAATTTATAAGGGGGAAAAAAATAAATCTATCACCATGTTTCTGTGTGGGAAAAATCAGTCAGATTATGTCAATCCAGATTAGTCTGGCCCCAGGTTTGGCACTGAGGGGAAAAGCAGGGCTTTTACTGCATCAGTCAATATCCTCGTTATAGGTAAAGACCTTTTTTCTTTTTGTTCTGCA
>VWZY01004647.1:426629-438957 GCA_013399075.1 Chloroceryle aenea
AGGGGTGGAGTCCCCGTGACCCCTGGAGGGGTTTCCAAGCTCCCCGTGGATCTGTGGTGCTGAGGGCCAGGGGTCAGTGGTGCCCTGGTAGTGCCGGGGAAGCGGTTGGACTCGGGGATCTGAGAGGTCTCTTCCAAGCAAAGCAATTCCATGATCTATGAAACATCCCCTGCAGTTTAGTGTAGGAAGGGATGACTTGCTGGTGCTGTTTGCTATGTAAGCCATTGTTTGACAGGCGAGTGTCAGTGACTGACAGCTGACTTAGTTGGGATGCTGGAGGCATTTGGTTTGAGCTGACACTAGCTAGCCACTCAGTAGCCACGTGGGCTTGCCAGGGACCTTCACGTGCCTTGTGAGACTACAGTGGGCCTAATTAGTATGTGCTGGCAAGCGGTGGTGCTTACTTTGAGCTCTCTCTTGGTTTATCAAATCTTCAAAGCAATGACAGATTAGACAGCCAAAGAAACTTGGTTTTGCTGATAAATCATTTTCATTGGCAAGCACACATCCTAATTCTAAAGATAAATTACCTATTTTTTTTCCTCTGGGGAATTTGGCAAGTGTTGTACAGTGACCCTGGCCATGCCCCTTTTGGGTTGCTCGTACAGAGCTGAACTGGCGTTAGCTGGCAGGGGCAGGACCCCGGGGGTTCGGCGGTCCCCATGGTAACACTCTCCTGCCAGGACTGCAGCGCGAGCGCTGACCTTAATTCAGCCGATGGGAAAATGTGTCAGGAAGCTCCCCAGAGCACGGCACAGGGACTGGGGTGAAAGGCTGCCCAGCTGGGCTCCACCTGTCCCCAGGGACGGCTGTTCATTAGGAGCAGTGTACCAGTCAGGCTGTCACTCGTTCTCCCTGCTGGAGCTTGCTGTAGGTGGAATGGGTGCGCTGCTGTTGGGCCTTGATTTCAGCTGGTGCTGCCTGCAGTGTTCTCCTCGGGTGATGATAACAGCCAGCAGTGAGGTTGCCCAGTAGGCTGGCATTTCTTTGGCTTACTTGCCCCAAGGGAGTGTTGGTGCTTTCTGCTGCTGGCTCAGCGGTGCAGCTCTCTGAATCCAACATATTTTCTCTCTTTTCATTGTCTTAAGCAGTGAGTGAAGAGATGATTTTGTTACCACCTCTGGGAGTCTTCCGTCTGGACTCTGCCACACTGTCACCTTGCAAGCAGAATGATGTCACGTGAATTCCAGAGCTACAGAAGTAAGTATTTCTTATTGCACTTAGAATGTTGAGGAGAAGCTTCCCGAAATCTCAATCTCTGAAGCTGTTCTATGGCTTGTAAATTCTCTTACATATGGAACGAGGAGGAATGTGATTGCATGTAGGGTTTGGAGGCTGAAGTTCTAACCACAGGTATCAGGACAGCTATAAAGTGTGTAAGACTTCCTCCCCGGTACAAAGCAGGTGCAGTCCAAGAATCCTGAAGGAATTGGAGCAGAAAGGTTTGTTGTAGTATCAGAGAATCTCGTTTGTAACTGGGGAAGGAAAGGGGGTGTCTGCTTTGCTGAGCTGACAAACAGGAGTGAGAGACTGAAGCAAGGATCAGTGTGTTCCATCACCACCCTGCTGGCTCTTGGCATATCCATCTGTGGGAGTGTATTCTGAAGGGAAAGTGAACTTCCCAGGTGCCTTTCTAGAGCTCATCTGCCGCTCGAGTGTAACAACAGGGAGTCAGTGGATTTTGGGCCCAAAGAGAGCTTTCTTCTCTTGCTCGTGGCCGTACTGAATCTCTTCTGTGCCTAACAGTTCAACCAAGGTTCTGCACTGACTTGTAGAAACACACTTCTTGAGACAAGCTTAACACAGCCCTTGTGTTTGAATCCTGGACAAAAGCACACCAGTCTCAGTTGCTGGCATCGTGATGATGACTCTTTGCCGTTTACCCAACTGAACTTTGTGATGAGCAATCTTCTATCTGATGTGCCAGCTGATCAGAAGGATTTTCCAGTTCGATTTCCTACCACTGTTTCTGATTTCATTTATTCTCTTAAAGGTGCTGTGACATGGGCTGACCTTCCCTACTGCCTCTGAGCCTTCTGTACCCACAGAGCCACCAGCAGGCTCCGTCTGCTTCTGGAAGTGCAGCTGTTGAAGAAGGTCAGTTGTTTTTTCAGTGTGACACTCCAGTAAGCTGTATGGCTACCTGCTGAGGGCCTGTGCTGGCCACCTCTGCTGAGCTAGCTCATGTCAGCTGGAGGTGTGGCCTCTGGGATGCTCAGACTACAGATGGACTTTGCTGTCCTCTACCTGTGGTGCTGCTGCTCATGTTCTAATTTTTGCTTAAAATGTCACGGGAGAAACTGGGGAGAGGTAAGGGTAAAAAGTTGTGCTTTCTTTGCAGGGAGGTTCTTTTTGTGTGTTGTTTAAGCATATCCATTCCTTAGCACAGCTTGTCAAAAGCAGTGATTTAAATCGGGTTCTTTATGAGTAGTTTTGCTGGCATAATGATGAAATCTTTGCCGTTTACCCATCTGACTATTTTTTGATGTGTATCTTTCAATCTGAAATGCCAGTGAAGTGAATAACTTGGTATAAGATTGATCAAAGGTGCAGAAAACTGATGAACTTTTTTTTTTTGCTAGCTTGAGAACAGCAGAGTTCTAATGCACTTGGAAGTGGCCCTTCTTGCACCCCAGAAATCCTGCTCGATTCACTGCAAGGCAGGAGAAGCAGCTCTTGCTGAAAAGGTGTGACTAATCAGATGGAGTTCAGGTGAGAGTGTCACTCTGGAAGGGGAAGTGGCTTTGTGGACACTCTTAGAACTTGGTACGAATATTTGTGTTCCAAATCAATGGATTAAAATTAAAGTTAAAACACTGTAGGAAAGCCTGTGTTACTTTGTCTAAGCAAGAGTGCTTACAGTGTCAGTAGTGGGAGCTTTCCTGCTTCTCTCCCAGGCAATGTTTGTATGAATAAAACCTTGGATTTCTGCCTACCTACCAGGCTGTCTGATATTTTTTTCTCCACTTTCCTGCAGGGTTTTGTAGTCTATATCAAGTAAAGTGCAAATACTGGTTGGTTTGGGGGTTTGGTTTGGTTTGGTTTTTTCAGCTTGCAGGGCACACTGGCCTGCTGGTCTCATGCTGTGTTGCTGTGATGTACAAGTAAAGACACAGAACATAAGAATATATTGTAACATTTATAGAGCATGGGTAGTTGAAGAAAGTTGGTTTACATTAAGAACACAGAGATTTAATGTACTTAAAGCTACACAGACCTCATTGGGTGATAGATTTGTAAAGAAACAACAAGAAAAACAGCCAAGAGTTTCTGCAGCTGAAATGAAACATTTCCTCCGTTAACTGTGGGCAAGCAGTGGTAGCTGGGAAGTTCAGGTCGTGGCTTTGTTCTGAAGCCATGGATGGGATGAAGCCCCTGAGATGAAGATGTCACTCCTGCCTTCAAACAACACTGTCACCAAACCTGTCATTCAATCCTGTAATCACTGCTTTATCCCTTGGCAAAACAGCACTGAACTGTCTCACAGAAACACTAAAGACTTCTAGCTGTATGTCTAACTGCAGTCTCTCAAAAGGCTAAAGCTTCAGGCTCTGCTTAGAGCAGCGTTCACTCTTCACTGGTGTTTATGTGGATTCCTGGGCCGTACGCACCAATAAACGTCCGCAGCTGATGGTGACACTCCCTGAGGTAACTGTCTCTCTGTTGCAGGGAGGTTTCATCACTGAGGTCAAATGGAAATACAGGATTTGGCACTACACAGAACACGGACTTGCCTGAGCAAAGAAGGAATGGAGATGTGTAAAAGGCTTGCTATTGCCAGGGCTTTGACAGAAGAGCAGCCGAGACAGATTACTCAGTAACGTGTGTACGTTGCCATTTCTGTGTTACACCAGAACTCTTGTCTCACCACTGAATTTGTGTGAACAAATGTGACACTAGATAAAAAAAAACAGCCCTTGTCTTCTGTTTCTCCAGGGAGGGAAATCTGTCTGTATTTTAACGGTGCTAGGGGAGTGGTGCCTCAAATACACCAGCAGAAAGGGCAGAGGCTTGGTGCTGGCCTGCGGCCTCGTCAGGTACAGGCAGCACCGAGACCTGCAGGAAAGTCAGATGGAATTTTCTGGTGCTGGCCTTCAGCAGGGGAAATTCTGGACTTTGTTTGGAAATGAACTATTCTTCCTGTTGATTGATAGAAACTTTTTTCAAACTGATGAAATATGAAAATGAGGAACCCAAGACTAAAGATGGAGTTGTGCGACTTACCGTGTTTTAGAGTAAGGGATGACTCCAGGAGCAAGATGGCAATCAACGCATCTTCCTCAAGGACTTTCCTTCTCAGACTGAGCTTAGTATGAGCCTTAGACAGTGAAATCCTAAGAGATTAGTATAAAACCATGTCAGAAAAAAAATACTGCAAATGCAGTTGACTTGTTTGAAGTGGTTCTGTGACTCCCAAGTTCACACCAAAGTGGTTTTTTCATACGTTATCTGCGTAAACTTCCCCCAAATGGGGTGCAGAGGTGCTTGTCACTGATTAAGCCCATGTTATATGCACAGAAGCAGTGGAACTTGGTGATTATCTACTGTTAATACTTTTGTTTTGCTAAAGCTATGATAATTTAAATCCCATTTTTCTTTTCTTAGACAGCTTTATAGTGGTAATTATAACTTAAATCACTGTGGGGTTTTTCGGTCTGGTGAAGTCCTTTAAACTTTTCTAACATCAATATAGATAAAAAATACTATTCATATATTGTAAATAAGATTCTTTACACTTGAACTTTTCAGAACCTGAAGTATCTTGTCTAGATTTTTATTTAACAGCATTTTTATCTTGTGCAGGTTAACACGATTTGTCTCTGAGCCGTGGATGTTTACTAGGACAAGTAGGACGTACAGAATTTTTAGTGCAGATGCTGATAATGTTGATCCATGAGTAGAATCTCTTCTCACTCTGCGACTTGCAAGGTAGTAGCCCTGAAGGAGGGTTTCTGCTTCTGAACTCAGTTCAACATGAAGATTCTTAGCAAACACAAGAAACTAGAGAGAAGGTACACATTTCAAATGTTTAGCTGGAAAACAAAGGATGGGCATTTCTCCTACCTTTTAACATGCCAGAGTCACAGCACTACAGGCTGGACAATATATTCTACCTATAGTTCCTGTACAGGCAGCTGGGCTCCCTG
The DNA here is from genome assembly GCA_013399075.1 of Chloroceryle aenea. NCBI lineage: Eukaryota > Metazoa > Chordata > Aves > Coraciiformes > Cerylidae > Chloroceryle > Chloroceryle aenea. The sequence continues at coordinate 431,777 of VWZY01004647.1, forward strand.
TATGCAGGAGGATAGGTCTGGGACACTAAACACAAGAACCAGTTCATCACACCAGAGATACAGGCAGGTTATGGTTATCTAAAACAGAGTATTAACTACTGATTGTGAACTGTTCTGGTCAGAAGTGAGTATGGCAGACCTGTCCTCATATGAATGTTAAGGTAATATGCTGTTCAGGAAATAAAACATTCAGAAATAAACCAGTTTATTTTGCTGGCCCTCTTAATGAACCAAAGCTAATTTTCTTAATGCTTCTGTTAGTGGAATATGGTGAGGGGAAAGGGTGGATGGTATGCACACTCAGCTTATTGTTCAACTTGTTAAGAGGGAACTTTCTGATTCCAGAAACAGTATGGTATTCCCAGCAGAACACATTCCCACATGGCTGGGAAGTGTCTGTTACCTCCTCGTAATCCTGCGTTCTGAACTGCTGTGAGACTTTGTAGAGCGTGGCTTCAGGATCAATGGCTTTTTTCAAGGTATGATGTACCAGAGCAGAGGGCAGGTGACATGAAGGAAACTCAGTGTGGATCAAAAGCCCAAAAACATCTACAAGGTTAGGTGGAATCAGACTCATGTCCTAAAGAGAAGACCCAGAGAAAATGATTGGTTTGGCCTTTGACTTGCAGAATCTTGGCAGGTCTCTTCAGTCTGTTCAATATCCACATGTACCCAATTCCTCAAGATTATCCACTGAGTCACCTATCCAGTGTAAGGTGGTTTCAATAGCACTTGTCAAAAGCTATTCTGAATAAAATAAAGGATACCTGCTTTTGGGAAAGGTAGCTCACTTTAGAAGGTACTGGAACTTAAAGTCACTTAAGTGGGGAAATACAAATTGGCATGTTTTCATTATTCTGTAAGTTGAAATGACCATAAACACAAGTGAGTTACTGTCCTAACAAGGCACGTGCTTTACCCTCTGTCCAATAAGAAAGTTATCCTTTTGTACATGTTTCTTCGAGGAAGAATCCACATCTACCAAAGACCAAAAATTGGTCTGGACTGAAATGATAACTTGTTGGTCAGCCTCTTCTCCGTATTTCTTCCCCGGGATGAATACTGTTGTCATTCTGCTCTCTAGCACTAGGATAGGACAAAACACATCAGTTACACCATCGATCTGGTTTAACCATGAATTCTAGTTCCACACACTCTGAAACCAGCTGTGATCATATACTTCACTGAACTCTTGTGACCAATGAGTCTCTGTAGTGTAGTAAATGCCACCTTAGAGGACCTTAAGTAGCTTTTTCTTGTCCTTGCTTCTTACCCAGACTCTTTCAACTAAACAGCTTACAGAATTTTGCAGCACTTGAGGGCCATAAGCTGGGGAACAGACCTGGCCATGAATTTTGCATGTTTGTTTTGTTTTGTCCCCTCGTTTGTTAGCAGGTGTGATGTTACCAGACTGCAGAAGTTCCAGTTTATCCTTCTTATAGGCAGACAAGTCTCCTATGTAGCAGATCCCACCCTTAGCCAGCACGGCGCTGCAAGCTTGGATACTGGCGCTTCCAGTTCCGTGTTTGTCTTTGGACACAGAGGGAAAAATGTCACTAGAAGGTGGGTGTCGTATGCCACGAGGCAGAAGGCATATGCTGTAGTTCAGAAGCCTAGAGGATTAAATAATTCTGTCAGTCATCAATTAGTAAATTACTGTTCAGTTTTTCAAAACACAACTTGCTCTATACCTAGTACTTTATAATGGCATTTATGCCTATGAAGACTCAGTTAGAAACAACAAAAAAAGCCCCTTCATATAAACCCAGTGTCAAAACTAGTTGTTCAAGTAACCACACAAAGGTAGGAGTCCAAGCCTCTTCTCCACCAGCTGCCAACAGGACTGGATTTAACGGGAGGCGAACCATGGTTTGCAATAACTCATTCCTTGGGAGTCAAAGAAGTCTCGTAATTTAACCCCATATTGCCACCTCCTATTCCCATTCTAGAGGAACCTTCCTGGTGATTTAAAGGGGAGAGGATAGGTGATCCTGCCCCTCGGGGAACACGAGCAGGCTGGCACATTGCCTGCGCTGGCAGCCCAGGTTCCCTGCTTGAGAATGCAGGGATAGAATTTCTTCTTCACCCCCTGTTCCTTGGCACCACAGAGGTTGTAAATTGTCTGTCTGGTTCCACAATCAGAGGCTCCTAATGAGCACAACCTATCCTACTGTTAATAACTAGGAGAAAGTTATTAATGAGTACTGGGAAACAGGCTATCACGCCAATGGAACCACGATGTAGGAAATGCCTCTTTGACAAGCTACCACGAGTAGTGTGCGTGTGCCAGCCACTACTGACCAAGATTTACAGTGTGCAACTGTTTCAATATTAACCAGATGTTTTGATTCTTAAAACACTCTGAGCTCCTATGATTCCTCTTAGGAAATCTTACTCTTAACCTGAGGAAAAAAAAAATTCTGCAGCCCACGTCTGTTTGGGCTTTATCCAAACTGGAACTGATTTCTGCAGTGTATGTGAAACTCTGTTTGTAGTTGTGGAAAGGGGTAAATAGATAAAATGCATAAGCACAGAAAACCATTTTCTTAAAAGTCAGCAACAGCCAGATTTGTGACCTGCATGTGAAGGGTGATGAAGATGTGTCTACAGACTGCTCATTACCTGAAAAGGCCGATAGCTGGGAAGTGGTGATGAAGGAAGACATAAGATGTGGAAAGTAAAGCCCTTTGCTTTTATCATTAGCAGCTTCTGGGACAGTCTTCAGATTTGATTTTGGAAGAATGTTTTGTCTGAGCCCTGCTAAAGAGTGCTGGTGTTAAAGTCTTACAACAGCACTACCTGAGTGTTGAGGGGTTTTATTATTAGAGAAGTTCTGATCCAAATTTTCGCTGGAAATAAATAAAAGTGTTCCAGAGATAAAAAATGGAGTATTTTTACTACACTGGAGCCCTGTATATTCTTTTAAAACATAATATCTAGCTTTTCATCTAAGACTGATCCTATTACTTTTAAAATACTCATGTTTTTATTTCTAATTTATATGAAAAATGAGGAATCTCTTTACCTATCGATTACCAGCGTGTCACTTGTCACAATCAACAGATCCAGATAATCTGCATTCTCTTTTTCACACGTCTGCACTAGACTCAGCAGTACTGCCAGTTTCAGAGTATTGTAAGTGCCGGGTGGAACAACTTCAGCAGCGAAGATATTGGCAAGGATAGCAGTAAAACTCCAGCATGAACTTGAAGTCAGCGAGAGCAGACGCTTAAAATTGTCACTGACAAAAGAAGGACCTAATGAAAACAAGGTACAGCTTAAGTAAGGCTTCATGAGAGAGCTCTGCAGGTGTGCTAGAACAAAGCACCACTCTAGTCACCATGCAAAGCTTACAAAGAATGGATGTGTTTGTCTTGACCACAAATTCAGACTGTAAACACCTGACACTATTAATTTTACTACTAAGAAGGTGGCAGACAAAAGCTGCTAAAATCATCTGTATGAGAAAGGAAGAACTGAAATATCAGGTTCATTTTCTGTCTGATTTCAGAATACCTTCCAATGGCAGGAGCTGGAAAGTGAAGCCAAAGAACCTCAGTCAATAATTCTGTGATTTCCCAATGCGTGGAAAGTGGGCGAGAGAAGATACTCTCCAGTAAGTGATGCACATTTCAGACTGCAAGGGGAGGGTCTCTGAGTGGTTTTGTAATTTGGACAACAGAAAACTCTACCAATTCTCAAGGTTTTGGTTTAGAAGGTTTTCCACCTTGGCTGGTTTTTAATGGACCTTTCTTACCCTTTGGTTTACAGAGCTGTACACTGTTGACTTCTATACATGCTGTCGCTTGGAAGCCGTTTTGCACACAAGCTGGAATTCCTATAATCTTGTAGTGGTTTCCTATTTTCATTTTGTTGGCCAGTTCATCTAGAAATAAAAAAGGGGGGTGGGCATTAGTGAGAGCAGCCTGCAAATGCGTTAAAGCATAAAACCTGTTCTAAATACAGGGTCAGAAAACTTTTCTTCACATTCTGAATGGTTCCATTTTATCATTTAACTGCAGAAAACAATAGGTGGATGTCAGGTTCATCATAATGGACTGGAATAAAATGAAGCATAACTCACAGCATCACACCCACAGGTTCTGTTTAATAATTTTATTCTTTTTATAATGTTATTGCTAGGTTTTTTCTAGTTAGTTTCCAAGAAATGAACCATCTAGAAGTATGTTGGTGAGTTGTGATTTTAGTAGGATGTTCACATTAGAAATCGCTTAAAGCTTGCAGTGAAAGGAAGCCAAAAATGCTGATGGGATGCAGGAAACAGCTAGACTGAGGCAGGATGTTAAAAATGCACCAAGCTAGTGCAAAACACTATGGCCAGAGGAAGTAGCCAGGAGGAGAAAAGCATGCTACAGTCAGAATGCAGACTGTGGAGCTGGCTGGGGGGTGTAAGTGAAGGTATAAAAGTGGGTAGCACACGTGGCAAAGCTGCTGGGTTCAGTCACCTGTGGATGCTGTTTAGTCACCTAGATAATTCCTGCCCCGTCCCCCCACCCTGTGATTTCCTTAAAGAACTGCAGTATAAATTAGGACTTCCACCACTCTGTCTGGAGAGATGGACCTGTAGGGAACACGCCAGGGATCATTCGAGCTCAACTGACAAAATTCAGCTTACCTCTCAAGAAGACTGTAAAAGTCTGAATCCTAAAATGGGATTTATCGTTGGCATATCCTTTCAAAGCATTAAGAACCTTTGCATCAATCATTTCAACTATTTGCTTATCTTTCAAAATAAAGGCAAAGAAAAGGTTAGTTCCCTTGAAAACAGTACAGCTTTTGTATCTCCTTTAATGACTGGCTGCCTTGGAGCCCTTCCCACTTAACCCTTTTGTTTACTTATCTCAACAGAAGTAGGGAAGTAACAGATCTAAAAATAGAACCTACCACCAAGTACTCTAAATTTCATGTCTTCCCGAAGTGGCGAAGAACACAAACTACACACAAAATCATTCCTCACTGTGGCAGATTCTGTAGCTCCAGGCACATGCACTCTAATATACCTAAACCCTAAAATAAAAGTTAAAACTCATTTTCCAAACATTTAAAATAAGAACAGGGCTCTCATTTTGCATTTTCCCTTAAGAAGAGATTAAAATTCGGGGACAGTGGTATTCCAGATTTATCATGTGTTTCCTCAGGTGAGCACACGCCCCTATCTATACTGAAATGCTCTGTGAACTTCATTGGAGGGCGGCCGCAAGACGGCAGAATTTCCCACTGCGCTGCCGAGCCGGACGCTTGGCTTGGCTTTCCCAGCAGCAGGAGCCGGCTCGGGACATGGATAGTCATTAACAGAGGTACGTGCCCTCATCAGGATCCTGCTACGATTTATTCTGCAGTCTCCCAGCTTTGAGATTTTTGCTTCTCTTTTATAATTTTATGGTCTCTGTTAAAGGAAAAAGCAAACGGAACAGACTTAGAAGTGCTTAAGGCCTAATCCCACATTGATTCAAGCAGTTCAGGAACATTACTCAAGTAGTTCCACAGAAGTCAGCTACTCATTAACGCAAACGTGTGCAGTGCTAGAAGCTTTTGCCAATCACTTCAACATATTGTTCTGTTATATAAACAGTTTCCAGGGGGGGGAAAAAAGAAAGTACTATTCTACTAGTTTAGCTTTTTTTCTTTGGGGCAATTTGTTGCATTATATTGGCAATGTATCTTTTCTCCTCTGAACTACCTTCAGCGTTAGGAAAACAGATGGCTGTCACAATTTCACAATGCTGAGCAACCACTGGCAAGGCCTCTGCTTTCCATTAATAAAAATCATGCTGTGGTCATTACAAAAATAAGACTGCAAAGGAAAATGCCTCTGATATCTGTTAAGTTACAAAAATTATTAAAGGTTTTGAAAAAGTACTGATTATTTCATTAATTTCTTTTTCACTACCTTCAGAAAATGGACAGGTTTCCTCAGTACAGAGAAATCTTGCTCCCAGTGTGTATTTTGTTACAGTTCCCATTGCAATCACTATCCCTTCGGACGTATAAAATCTTTGAGATGCGTAATGAAAGGGAAAGGCAGAAAGACTCAGAATGTAACTTGGTAAAGGTGGTAGATGCGTTGGTTTCAGCAGTACACTGATCTAACAAGAGACACAAGTACATGAATACTGTAAAAACAGATTTTTTTTATTTGAAATTGCTGTGCTTACACAGACAAATACAATACTGTGATACATAGGTACCAGGAAAAAATCAGAATGCGTGAGGTGCAAGAGTAATTAGGTGTCAATTATCTGAAACTTCTTGCAGTATGGCTGGGTGAGACTACAGCTATTTTTAATTACAAATAATACTGCAACCAAAGGGAAAATGAAACTTGACAACTTAATACAAACCCAGTATTTGTTAATACTTTGCCATACTTGAAAGATTTAAGCTCTAATTGGAGGAAAAACGTGCAGACTCACCTGAGCCTCCGTCTGCAGCTGGTCAATCAGTGCTAATGTCTTAACAGCTATGAAACACACCTGTGGCCAGAGAGGAGCTTCGCTTTAGAGGGGGAAAGCTAGGTCAAGTACAGGAGAGGTACTCTTCTCTACTACTGCGTGTACTTACTGACTGAAAAATCTGTGCAGCTTGTAGGGGCTTATGAAGAATGTGGTTTCCAAGAGTCGCATCTAATTCAGCAATGTCAGAGGGGTTTATTGAAATAATGAAACGATAGACAGCGTAACTTTGTTTTGAGTCTGTAGGAACAACAAGAACCTTTAACAGTGTCAGATTTGTGCTACATGGCAATTCAACAGAGCTCTCTACCCAGCGAGTAATAAATACCGTTGTATTTTTTGCAGTCGCGCACAAATTTCTGAAGGCCACCACTTCTGTCAAGGTAAACAAGAGCAATTTCCCTCATTCTCTGGATTTCGCGATGCATCTTCCACGAAAGATCTTTGTGCTCTGTATGGAATTGTTGGAATAAACTGTGAGGAGATGGCAGCGCTAGAACCGGCTACCCTACGGTAACAACAACAGGTATGAATCAAACACAGCTCTCCCCTGAGGCTCCCTTTGCCAGGAGAACAAGCCCCATGTCCCTCAGCCCCTCCTCACCCCCCTTGTGCGCCAGGCCCTTCCCCAGCTCCCCTTCCTCCTGAGCCCCACCAGTGCGGCCCCAGAGGGCCCACAGGCTCCCCGTGCCCCCTTCAGCGGGCAGG
>VWZY01004647.1:439166-481761 GCA_013399075.1 Chloroceryle aenea
AGGGGCTTATGAAGAATGTGGTTTCCAAGAGTCGCATCTAATTCAGCAATGTCAGAGGGGTTTATTGAAATAATGAAACGATAGACAGCGTAACTTTGTTTTGAGTCTGTAGGAACAACAAGAACCTTTAACAGTGTCAGATTTGTGCTACATGGCAATTCAACAGAGCTCTCTACCCAGCGAGTAATAAATACCGTTGTATTTTTTGCAGTCGCGCACAAATTTCTGAAGGCCACCACTTCTGTCAAGGTAAACAAGAGCAATTTCCCTCATTCTCTGGATTTCGCGATGCATCTTCCACGAAAGATCTTTGTGCTCTGTATGGAATTGTTGGAATAAACTGTGAGGAGATGACAGCACTAGAACCGGCCACGCTACGGTAACAACAGGTATGAATTAAACACAGGTCTCCCCTGAGGCTCCCTTTGCCAGGAGAACAAGCCCCATGTCCCTCAGCCCCTCCTCACCCCCCTTGTGCGCCAGGCCCTTCCCCAGCTCCCCTTCCTCCTGAGCCCCACCAGTGCGGCCCCAGAGGGCCCACAGGCTCCCCGTGCCCCCTTCAGCGGGCAGGNAGCCGCTGAAAGACAATGTGTTTGCAAAAGCATTTTCTCTCTCGGTCATGAGTAAGTAGTGTACAGTGCACCGCTGTCCTCAGCATGCCAGCTGCCTGCGTGGGCGTTACGTGGTGCCTGGGGTTACCGCCCAGGACGGCACCTCGAATCTCTGTTCATTTCATGTACGTTCGTGTTCTTAGAACCGCCACGCGTTTTAGTCAGGCTGTGCTCGTGCTCCCCTCCCAGGCCAGGACACCGTGAGTGCAAAGGCAGCACCTCCTCGGCTTCCCCAGCACCAGGAGGAGACTTGCTCCTCCCGGGCTCCAGATGCACCTCTGCCTGGCGAGGAACCATCTCCCTGCGCCGGGGCCAGGCAGAAGCTTCTGCCCAAGTCACAAAAAGACCGATTTCACCTCCCTTTATTAACAGGAAGGCAGTACCTGGGGTGGGTCTCAGTTTTTAAGTGATCTGGGTGCACTACATATAACATTTCTCTGAGCGAGCTCGCTCTTCATCAAAAATGAGATGATTTAGGCCCTGGAGTTTCCCCAACTAACTCTGTCTACTCAGCAGTGTCTAAACAGGCTTCTCTCAAGGTGTGCACCTGAATGGCTTCTTGAACAAAAACCACAGAACATTGTTTAAGTAACAGACAAAAATAAGTTGTTATTTACAAGTAATATATATATAATAAAACTACTACGTGATAGGCCTTTATACACTGTAACTGCAGTCACTTTTTGCATTGTTTATAAAAATTTCCTTAAACAGAAATTGTTCAGAATTAGCAGTCTGTCCATACACGTGTATGAGAAATACAACAGCTTTTCATATTTTTACAATTATCAGCGTAATTTACATCCCCCCCACCCCCAATATCAAGTGAAGGTTTAGAAATGGTGCAAATTGGAACACAAAGACAAGTAGCTATGAATGCTGGAAAAAACCAATCAATCTGGAACGTATTAGTGTTTCAGAGTAGAAATCCGTGAGAAAAATCCCCAGTATTTGGCATGATCTCCTCACCAACCACCCACAAAAGGTCAAAGCAAGACAGCCTTTTAAAGTAACAGTGATTATTGCATATTACATCTTTGGAAAAGCAGAGTTTTAACCAAAAATAGTTTTAATGTAATTGAAATATAGACATACTTAGGGAAGAAAGAAAAGTAGAACACATAATCAGTACTGTTATCAAATCAATCCAGTTAGTTTGTTCCATCCTTGCTTGGAGTAACCCCCCAAGCTCAGACGGTCCAGTTGAGCAGGTGGTGCTTCAGTGAGCATAAAAATCCAGTTTTCCATGACCAGCGTTTCACTCCGTAGAAGTCCGTTAAGGATCTCAGTCTTAACTTACATTAAACCCTCATTTAAGTGCTGACAGGTAAATTAACATATACTTCAAAGTGATATAACAGGGAAAACATTAACCTTTGCTTAAACCAGGATATACAAAAGACAATTTGCATAGTTACAATTCAAGCACAAAGTCACTGTAAATAGGTACAAAAGCATTGATAAGTTTACTGAATTTGCTGCTGTTTGTGCCAGCCAAATCTCAGACAGGTATGAATGTAAACTTGAAGGGATTGAGAACAGTCAGTTCAGCTTAAAAAATACGGAGAGTATGCTCTTTAAAGGTTTTAAAAAATATTTTCTGCAGCAGGAACAAACAGTTCAAACCCCAAAGCAAGCCATCCAAAATGCCCAAATCCCTCCTCTACAGCAGAGAAAGTTTGATCATAGGTTTCAAACCTACATACAAAACGAGGCACTAGTTACACTATTTTGGAATGTGTCCATAACCCCAACGTTGCAGTTCACCTCAAGGCTTCCCGAACACCTCTGGCTTCTAATCTCCTAGGAAAACATATCTTCTGAAGGTGGTGCGTAGGAAAACCCAACAAACGCGTCGTCCGCCTCGAGGACGCTGGCATTAACGATGCTGTAGTCGGAGGAAACGCAGACCGAGTAGGGGACCATTTCTTCTGTAAACACTGCATCAAAATTCCCAATGTCATCCGGTCCAACCTAGAAGACAGGAAGATCCATCAGTTGTCCTGTTACTGCTGTGTCTGAAATTTGTGCTTGTCCTTTGGGTTTCAGATTTAATTCCCGAGGCCACCTACTTCATGTCATTCTTTCCCCTTTAAGCCCAGGAAATAGAAGGAAGCACACCACAGCATCCCTGAAAACAGCTCTTAAGAGCCTGCTTGTTTCTTTTAGGCTGGAGTTCAGACCAAAGCCTACACACCTTTATGGTCTGATAAACCTAAGAAATGTGACAAAAAAAGCAGGAAATAATTCTTTTGGAAAGCCTTCAAATAAAGAGGAAATCTGTAATTTCTTCTTTGGTCTTCAGACCCCACAGAAATTGACAGTACTCGGACAGGAATGAGGAAACGGTGATCTATCAAACTGAGTTTTAAGTAAGAAAAGACAGTATCACTGCTGAAAAGGGTGACTGTTCAAAAGACCAGCACTGAAACAAACATTCTTTGCAAACATGTGAGCCCTCAAAGGCAGAATTGTGGCAGGTATGAACTAACCCAGCACCAGGAACCTACCACGTTAGGATTAAACGGTGGTGGAATCTTCTTCTGAAGAAGGTCAGTCCAGCTGAGAGATTCAAAGAACGGGTGCTTCTGAATTTCAAGCTGTAGCAAGGAATGAAGATTTTAGGTGTTTCAGAAACCTACCCTGTGTATCACAGTAAGCAGTACTGCAGACTGCCCGCGCCCAAAGCAGTCAAGTCCTTCATCAGTTTAGGTACTCATCTTTACTTTCCAATAAAAGATGTAGTTGGTAAAAATAGCAAGTAACATTTGTTCGCCTGCCTCGACAAACTGGTTTCCTTTTAAGATCCTATTTTCTGCTTTTAAGCCTTAAAAACAACCACAAGACTGTTTTGCATGCAGGTAGTTGAACTGGTATTACCAGAAAATAGCCTCTTCTTTTGATTCCTTCCCAGTTTCACTACGAACAGTGAAACCTGCCTTAGTGACTACTACACAGGAATCGTGTTTGCTTTGCTGGCCGGTACAGCAGCCACCAAACTCAAAACATTTACATCCCACAACAGTCACCTCTCCTGTCCCAAGCAGCCTTCAGGCACTGACCACCCTGGTGTCTTTAACAAAGCCATAGAAAGAGGGAAAGCAGAGACAGATGTAAGAGAGCAACCTCCAACTGTGCGCGCAGATGTGGCGATGTCCCCTTAAATGAAGAAAGGCTCAGTACATCAGGGCCTTACGTACAAAATCTTCCCGTGCTCCGAGTCTGCTCTGCCGGTCTTTCTCCAAAAGTTCTTCCAGAATAGACCAGGCTGTGAGACTGATCCCTGGGCGCAGAACCAGGGGTTTGTGAAGAATGTTCTCGTACATCTCGGCAACGTCACGGCAGTAGAAAGGAGGCTACAATAAAAGTCAGACATGAATTCAAGGGCACACACAACATTTTATTTCATGTGTGTGATCAGTAAATGATTCTGTAAGAGAGACAAGCTGCTAGCGGTGAAGAAATCTGCCTCTTCTTACACACTGCTAACTTCTAATTCAGTCATCACCACTGCAGGGCCTTACACTTGACACTTCCCTTCCCACCTCCTCTTCTACCATGTTCTCACACTCCCCAGGAGCCACAGATGCCATCCAGCTCCACAGCTCCCCCGAACTTGCCTGAAAAGAACAAGAGTGGGAAATCCTATCTAAGGGCCTACGGGAGGAGACAGAACTCAAGGAAACTCAGAACAGATTGTTGCTGGAGCAGTTACATATGACTAGAAGAAGCATGCTAAGATTTTTTGTTCTAATACTGCATCAGGAAGCAGAAGTGCTAAGAGAAAACCTGGGAGACATAAGTAAAAAAAAGGCCTTATATATTCCAGAATTTGGCAAAGTTTTACTTATAAGTTGGTTTGGTTTTTTTTGAATGGGTGTTAGCACTGTTGATTCAGTTTCCTGTCACATTCCCTCAATGGGATGACTTCAGAGTCTTCATCAGAGTCCACTGGGAAGCACGATTTGAGACATCAAGAGGCAATACAAAATCCAGAAGAGAGAAACAGGTGCTGTGTTAAGTACAAGACAAACAGTCCCTCCATTTAAGTGAAGTGTTTCTGCAGTCTGCAAAAGTTAGCATCTTGAACAACACTGCGTGCAGGTAACGGGGGAACCCCTGCCCCCCACGTATGAAGTACATACCAGCCCATAAAGCATCTCATAAAGAACTGCGCCAAGGCACCACCAGTCCACTGTGTTGTCATAGGGCTGCTTTTTAATGACTTCTGGTGCAAGATACTAAAATAAAAAATAAAAAGAAGTATTTTAGAGCATTAGGCTAGCAAGAATAAAACCTACGGCTTAATCACATCCCAGTAAACACCTCCAGGAAGAGCTGCTCGAGAGCCGCTGTAAGACTGCGACGTGTTTATCTTGTCCTTCCACAAACCTGGCAAACACTTTGTCACCATCTGGCCATTTACCAAGCAGGACAGCGGTCTTCCCAACGGAAACAATACTTCCCACAGACTGTTGTTTTGCCAAACTACTTCACCACCTCTTGTTGCGGAACTTGTTTGACATTTCAGTTAGGTTTCTGCGCTGCTGCGGCAGCAACATCTCTCCACAGGCTGGCTACCAGCCATGCCCCTCTGCCACCTGAAGCCTGTATGCTCCCTGTCCGGTGCGTGACGATGAAAGGAGGTATTAATTCTGCCTCAGATCTGTCATCCCTGACAAACTGTGAGGCCTGTATTTCACTCTAAATCTCAATGAAGGCACGAGTTGGGAGTTGCTGTACTGGAGATTCTTGTCAATTTGTTATCTTGCTGTGCTGAACAGGCAATGCCCTCAATCAGTGAATGACACCGCTAGCTGGCTGCCATCTGCTTTGCAAGAGAAGTACTCAGCATCTCAGAGCTCGCTAACTCTAGGACAAGGAGAGCCCCTTCAGAAGAGGAGACTCTTCTCTGTGCATACGGAATACAAACTACCATGGCTGGATCACCACCATCTCCATCCTCATTTACTGCAGCTTCTAACCTCTCAAAACGAGAGGATGCTGCTTCTATCATTCCAGTATCCAAATTCTGAACCTTAATTTATGAATAGATGACAGCCCTACCAGACAAGGCACAGACTGAAACTCACAGTTTAATTGGATCAGTATTTCTCAAACTTTCTGTATGTGTGAGTGCCATGGAACTCATTTCTCTAGAGATGACTCTGCAAAAGTATGAAAAGCAGCTGAAATATTTTCAACTCAACTGCTTAAGTTTATTGTAATCTTTCACAGCCTTCTTTTATCTTTTTAGGTGTTGGAACTCACAAAGGCATTCAACTCAACGTTTAGAAATGCTGAGAACATCACTGCACTTCTAGCAGGACCATGAAATATTTGAATCTGTATCTTGGATTAGAAAGGCTAATACACAACTGCTACATTTAGCCTTGGTATTTTGAAGAGCTCGTACGAAGCAGCAGCATTAGCATCCTCTTATGTTGCAGTTCATGCAATCCAAGGTAAGTGTGAAGGCTAAGCCTCTGACCATGAGAAAAAACAGATTTTCTCAAACAGATCCAGAGTTACCAGTGTTATATGAATTGTCCTTGGAACTTTCCAAAATATCCCACAAGTGTTGTTCCAGCTCAGGTCCCCCACTCAGCTTTATGGGTTCCTACTCTGGCCATAACAAGGATTAGTCATTCACTGATTTTTCTCAGTAAAAAGAGAACAAGAGTTCAATAAACACAGTTGGAAAGTTCAAAGTTTCATGCATATGCAAAATTTGCTCAAGAATCTCAGATATGAAATTCCTATCATTTCATTAAAAATCAGTGGCAGGATGCAGTAAGACACAGGATGTTTGAAAGGGCTGGAAAAAGGGAGGAAGGAAGAGATGAGTTATAGGGACATGGGGAATAAGTAGGAGCCACAGTGCATTGGCAAAAAGGACAAAGAACAGATCTGCAGGAAGCTGCTATTTGGTTTCATGGAAGAGCTTGTTAAAAGAATGCAAGTCTCCAACAGTACACAGCATTTGATCTTCCAGTTACACCAATATTAATAATGGTCAGCAGTCACAATTTACTAGCCAAAAAAACACAAAAGTTGTCAACATACTTCTGGTGTCCCACAGAAAGTTGCAGTGGTATCAGAACTTGCAATCCCTTCTTTGCAAAGTCCAAAGTCTGTCAACACAACATGACCCTGTTGAAGGAAGAGCAGTGTTTTCAAACCAGAACGTGTTCACTGTGCAAGTACACACCAGTCTCACTTCCATGAGAGAACACAGAGAAACAAAACTCATGTTGCATACTCACTAGTGAATCCAAGAGAATGTTTTCTGGCTTTAAATCCCTGTTAAAAAAAAAAAAAGTTGTAAGAATTCTGAACAGCAGTCACTAACACAAGAGCTTCAGAGGCAAGGGTTTCTATTCTTCAGCTCACACCTTCAAGTTTTGGTGAAATTATTACATGAAGATGTTCTCATGGAGCAGTTTTTAATCAGTAATTTGCCCTGTTTTGAACTTCTGCAGGGGAAGGCTACCTTTCAGCAGCTTACCTGTACACAATATTTATGGAGTGTAAGTAGCCCAGTGCACTGGCTATTTCAGCAGCATAAAATCTGGCTCTGTGCTCCGGAAAGGAACGTTCTCTTTGTAAGTGAAAGAACAGCTGTAAATATGCAAACAGTAAATAACGTTATAAACCAAGTATCAGGTCAATTACTTCTTACTGTTAAGACTGCATGTTATTTTACTGAGCTGTCAGCTATCCTGGTTTATTCAGCATCCTTCAGATTTGTCTGGGGGTACCCAGCTGCAGCGACATAATGGGAAACCTTGACACAAGCTGAAACAAACTATTTAAATTCCACCCCTTCTCCTGTGCTCTTTCAGCTACCAGCGTTTTATCATCCCAGCAGCATCCTGCCTCAGCCTGCTTTCCTGTTCTGCTTTAAGCACCCGTAGGACCCTCTGAAACAGGCACATTTTACACCAGTCAGCTCCCAAACTGAAACCACAGAAGTGACAAGACGTACAGCTCTCCTTTAAAGCAGGTATGTTGATATCTGGTCGTACAGTAATTTGTCACTGCACTGTTTTCTTCAATCACAACAAATTTCCTAGATAGGTCCAGGTTTTATTAGTTAGCAAGACCCTTGATTTTACACAGAGCCTTTTGAAGAAATAGAAGCCACATTTTATACCCTTCTCGTGCATATTGGCTATCCAGCCAATTTATACGTGTGTCATTGAGTGCTCCTGGAAATACTGGGTGCTTTAAAAAGCAGGCGGTCCTGAGCTGAAGATAAACTGCTCCAGAACATCTTATTTAAACACAGTCAGACTTTCTCTGTTTCTTTCACTAGTTTTCCCCCAAGTTACTCAAAGGCTTTTCAGATTAAATAGCATTGCTTCAGGGAGAGGAGCCCCGAGGATAAAGGGATGCAGCAGTAAGCAATTAGACCATGCAAAGCTAGAGAAGAATCCCAAGGTTCCAAATAATATCAATGTAGTCAATTCAGTTTCCTTCCTCCCTTCCACTTGTGCGATACTAGATCTCAGCTAATGCAAGAGGAAGAGGCTGTTTTACACTGTGAGAAACACCAATATAGGATTAATTTGTAATAAATGTATGTAAATGGAAGATATAGAGGTTGTATTTGGAAATCATGAACAAATTTGGGATTCAATTCGTCAGTGAGAAGAGGAACAGGGTCCATATGGCCACAGAAAGAAGTCTGTAGCAACAGGAGATTCTGGAGTCTTCAAGACTGGGAGAATGCTGATCACAGCCAGGATGGTTTTGTTCCTCCCACCTCCGAGTAGCTGAATAGAGAGACTCAAATCCAGACACAACCCCCACATACCTCTCCTCCATTAACAAAATCCAGGACAAAGTAAAGCTTTTCCGTCGTTTGGAACGAGTAATGCAACCCAACCAAAAAGGGATGCTTCACGTTTTTCAAAAGCACATTACGTTCAGCCATAATATGTTTTTGCTGTAAGGAAGTAAAAGATCAATAAGTAAACAGGAATGATTTTGTAATTACAGGAAAAAGGAAGGGAGTTGAGTGGAAAGAAAGAGTATCTCTCTTTACCTCTTTCCTATTAAGAACAATTTTTTTCTGCAGCACTTTGACAGCATAGTATTTCCCATCCAGTTTCCGTTTTGCAAGAAGAACCTGCAACATTCCAAACAAATGCAGACATATGATTGTTGCAGTCCTCATTCTGTTGGCAGTAACTTCATCATTCCAGCGTAACTGGAATGTATTTGTGCTGGGTTTTCACAGTGCAGGTCCTTTGCTTCTAAGGGCCAGTCAGCAACAGAATCCCCAGTGGAGAGCTTACAGGTCAGTCAGAATCTGTCGTGACAGTGGTACCATGAGAGACTGAATTATTTTCCATGGCCTGCTGAATCTCCATCAAGACCAAATTCAGCCGGTTTTATGAGTTCTAAAGATAATTTAAACTTGAAAATAACCTGAAAACAAAGATTTCAGGAAGGATTCTCTGTTGTGTCTTTGTAGAATATCAGTATTGAAGCCATTGTTGCTCACACTGCTCCGTAGCATCGAGGGGGTGACAAAACAGCCCATGCCAGCAATGGGAAATGCCTGATCTGTACCCCAGCCACTGCACAGGCACAGGGGACCCTCCCTTCCTCCCTGGGGGACACAGAGGATCCCTACTGCTCTTAACCAGAAGGGGAAACCCTCCCTTTTGTTGCAGCCAACAACTGCCACACCAGGGGGAAACCATGGCAGGGCTATAAAGCAGCAGCCCCGGGGATCCAGGATGACAATTTGTGTGCCACCCTCAACTGACACCACTCCAAAAGCTCTGGCCAAGCCTCTAGCCAAGAGTTGCTATGCACAGGACAGCAGCCTGGCACCAGGGCAGGACAGAGCAGTAGGAGGCTCACCTTGCCAAAGCTGCCTTTCCCGATCACCTTCAGGAAATCAAAGTCTGTTGGTTTAGCGCTGGAAGATATTTAGGAGAGAGACAGGTCATCTGGGTAGAAGGGACAAGCTTTATAGCTGCACAGCAGTCTAGTGGAGCACTTGAGTTGGAACATGAGTAGGATGGTCTGACAGCACCCTCCTTTATTGGCTGTTCCACCCAACACCCAGCCTCCTGCAGACCCCCCCAGAGACAGCGGCTCCTCCTCATTTTGCAGTTCCATTCTCCTCCACAGAAAGTGTTCAAGTTGCATCCTTTGAGTAAGGTTAAGATGTAAAGGAGGAGCAAGACTATTTTTTTAGTCTCCATAGTCTAGTTTCTTGCCATTTTTAACTCCATTTCCCCATTACTTTTCCTGGAGCTTATTTCTCATTCCCAGAAGGCCAAACGGATTCTCAAGCTTACATGTGGGAAGGAGGGACCAAGTTTGTTATATTTTCTCTTTGTTCATTCCATCCTTCCCTCCCTCATTTTAAATTACAGGAAGAAGAGGGAGGCCCTAACACCTTTCTCCTCTGTGAGTGTACATATGAATTCATTCTCAGGTTTTCCACTTCCCACATGACCACTCCTTTCAGTTTTCCCCCTCCTCCAGGGATTCCCTTTTTCCTAAATACAATTCAGAGAAATTTCTATCAGCAAAACAATTGGCCATGTTTTCAAATTCCAAAGCAACAGTTACAGCACCATACACCTCTCTGTTTATTGGCCCTGAAGGGAAGTACTCTTCAATTTCATTTCATACTGCAATGTATTAAGCATTTCCTCCTGCTAGCCCAGGGCAGATCCGTGAGGAAAGCAAATCCAAACTAGCAGTGGTCTCCTAGCTGAGAAAAGCAGATGTTCACAGAGCCAAGAACAGAAGCTCTCCAGAAGACACCAAACAGAAGCAAGTCATGACCACAGTAACCAGGTCTGTGGTGTCAACAAAGCAAAGCTGCTTCTTTGCTGTGCATTAAAACAAACTGGTGTTCAGAAACTCCTCGTGATCTTAAAGGCTGTGGGACCACTACCAACACAGAGAGGTTGTCTTTGCTATGGTATCCTCAAGTAAAAGGACAGCAGACTAACAAAAGCTGAGGGTGAAAAGGAAAAAAAGTTTTTTTTAAATGGTTATTTGTTTAGCACAGGGTTCAATGTTTTCCCTCCTCCCAGGCACTGCAAGGGAGGCATACATCCAAATAACTTTTCATGCTATTGACAATTACACTCGGTCCAACTTTTCAGGTTTAAAAAGCAATTTTAATAAAATATCATTAAAATAAAAAATTTTAATTAAATTGAATTACATTTTAATTCAATTTATTTGAAACCTACTGCGGATTTCCAGATGGTCCCAAGTTGATATTCTGTGAGGTAGAGTTTAACTGTTGGGAGAGACAAAGAGATTTATTTTGAATACTTTATTAAAAACCCTCTCTGACATTTCAACCAGCATTAATTTCACAATACTCCACTGATTTGCCCAGTCTGTAACTTTACACGTACATTAACTTTTTAAAGAGAGCTAACATCCAGACAGGGAACTTTGTAGGTTGAAATATCTGGCCATCATCCCCCATCACAAATCATTTCTACACCCATCAAGGATGACAATAATAAAAAAATTCTGCCCAGACACAGAGGACAAGATTAGGAACAAAAATTTAAAAGCATTTCAACAAACAAGTTGTTCCTCGTCCAGAACTTAACCCTAGGAATATTTATAGTAAATTTTCCAAGATCCTACCAATAAAATAATTTTAACCCACCCTGTTTATGCAAGAGTAATTAATGAAAGCCGTGGTGCTTTAAAAAAAAACAAAAGTGAACACTCTCCCCACCCCAAGAAAAACATTCCCAACCTTTCCTATCCTGACATTAAAGGTTAACTAACTCAGTTCCAGGAATAACATGAATCTTACCAGTACACACCCAGCCAGAAGCTTAAATTACAGAGAGAGGAGGAAGCCACTGTCATTTAGGTAATTTTCTCCATTTTTTTTTCATTCAAAAAGCAGTACTTGTGCCCTCACTGGGGTTTGAACATTAGAGAGGGATAAGCTGTATTCAAATCCAGGTTACCTGGGGGCAGCCCTGGAGGCATCACAGAACCAGTGCCCCTCCAGAAGCAGAGAAAGCCCCGACAGTTTGCTAATGTTCACACGATGGTACCAGACAGATTTTTAAAAAGCTACTATAGAAAGCTTTTTTTAGGGCTCCTTTTTGTTCCTTATTGCTCAGCTTCATCATGTTGTTCAGTAACTATGAGAAGGGGAGTTTTCTGTCAAAGAGTGTGGTCCAGGCCGCTACGCGTCAGCTCTCTTCCTATTCAGTAATTTGTTGTGGCGTGACACAGCAGTAATTTTACACTGGCCTAGATCATTCATCTCACTTACAAGACCTGGTATTTTAAATTAGAATTTTTCTCACAGTGCTGTCAAACACTTAAAAAAATGAAAAAAAAAATGCGTCAAGACTGGCATCTTTGGAAGTGAAACTTTGAGAAAAGCCTCAGTCTGCTGTGGATCACACACAGCCAAGAGGACAGCTCTTGCATCTTTAACAGGGGCTGGGTAAGAAGTATCAAGACCACATCTGCATGCCCTGATGTAAGCCACAGGGAAAACAAGGTTGGATATGGCACTTCTGCCTTCTAGAAACGCTCCTTCTTTTCAAGCAGCACTGTTTCTGGAGGCTGTAAATTGATTTTCAGAGAATCCATCTAGCCATGGAGTGGCATTTGTGACAAAAGAGGCTTCAGACCTCACACAGTGTGCTATGTGCAATGAAACCAAATCCACCCTCGCTCCTGAGTGACTTCTCCAAAGACTGCATTTTTTCCCTCGGAGAGAATTGTATTTCTCCCCCTTAAAACAAAAAAACAACAAGCAACCACAACACACAGGGAAACAAAAAGACAATTAAACATCCAGTCTCCCTGCTCCTCGCCAGATGTACTCTGCAAGAATCCTTGAGGAGATGTAAAAACCACGACAGCCAAGCTGTGACCAAAGCCGCCTTTCTTTAGCCCGTACAGCACATGGGGAGGAAGCAAGACATCAGCCACCATTGCTTTTACCCCTCTGTGCCATTCACAGCCGACAGAAAAACAGCTGACAGCCCACAGTGGAACAGACTTGTTTCAAAGTGTGGAGGGGACTTGCTGTGAAACCAGCCAGGAATTTTCACCTGCCACTGCCCTGACGTAGCTGAAATTTAGCATACTGTTCCACTGCTGGTTTATTACCTTCCGACTGCTCCTTTCATCTTCATCCTCAGAGGGATCCGACTGGTGTTTTGGGTTATCCATCTGAAGAAATGCTCTGACATCTGGGCTAGAAACACAGTTAACTTCATTAGCACACCAGTAATCTGCACCACTTTCAGCCATAACCACGGGATGCACAGGATTAGAGAGCACAGCACCTCCCTCTTCTCTACACATTTAAAAAAGATAAATTAATAAAGTACCCCCCTGCTATCTTTCTTCCAGAAAGCAAAGGCTGAAAAGCCATCATGTACATTAACATTTTAAAAGAGCACAGTTAATGTTAGACAAGGTTTGCTTTCCTCAGCATGGACTGCAAGATCTTACAGTCCAGGGGTTGCAGGTTGGCTTTTTACATTCGACAGCTTTTGAAACCAGAAAAAGGCAGTCCCTCCAATTTTCTTCCAGGGAAGAAGAGCAGACCCCCCCTTCCCACAGATCTGATAACTCATTTCCCCACAGAGGCTGCAGGTATTGTCATCCTTCAGTTCTTCAAGTGTTATGCAAATGTTCTCCTGTTCATTAAGGAGCTACTTTGAACTATTTAAAAATAACTTCATGGCATCTTTTATGCATCCTCTCTTAGGCATTTGGATTCCAACAGATTTCCTTTGGCCGTGTTCTGACAGACAGTGAAATGCATTCCTTTTTCAGGGAAGACCTACAGCAGAGGGGGCGAGCAGCCCCATTTGCTCAGTTGCTCACACAGGGGCCTCACCATGCTCACAAGGAACACGCTCATCAGGCACCAAGGGGGATAGGCTGTCAGATCTCTGGCCCTTCTGACACTGCTTTTGCAGCACCTGCATTCCATCCACGAGAGCAAGTTCTCTGTGAAATGCAGTTAGCTGAGTAAACGCAGCTCGAAGCCGGGCCCTGTGATTCCCAATTGGATCTAAGCCAATGATCCATTTCTCCCCACATTCCACCTGACAGCGACTGCAGGAAAATCCTTATCAACCATTACAGGGGCTCCCTAATCCCTCTAACACACTTCAGGTTTTTGATGTGTCTATTGCTGAGTGGAAAGGTTTGGCTTTGATAGAATATTCAACAAACATGTCAGACACAAGAACAAAGTCCACTGAAGGAAGGGAAAAAAAAATAAAGACAAACTGGTTACTGCATGTTTCAGAGAATAATGTCAATCTGACCATCTGGGGACACTGTATCTGACACTGCTGCTTCTCATTTCAGGTGCCTTCCCCTCCAGAAATGAGGACATCATCATCCTGAAGCGTCCTTAAGCTTTTAGTGAAACTGTTTTTCTAGGTAGGACTTCAAACTATGACATTCTGATACTGGTTTGAATCTTAAAAGCTGTTGCAGCAGGTGGACTTCCTCAGAGCCCTGGGAGGATGTGTAACCCCCCCAGGTCTTCCTTGGACATAAACTGTGTTACGTAATATCAATTTAATTAGAACACTAAAGCAACACAGTCTGAGGAAGCAGGGATACGGGCTCTCCATGAAGACTCAGTCTCCACATGTTCCTTGAGGAGCTTCTAGTAGATATTACAAAAAACCTCAAGGCCCAGGGTCATAAAGCTTTGGTATTTCTCCACTAATAACATTCACTGGTATACAGAGAAGGGGACAGGTCAGGGAGTTATTAAAATGATCTGCTGTGATGGAGCATAGCAAAGAGTAAATGCTCACTCCAGAAAAACAAAGCACCTTGCAGTTCTTATAAGAAAAACAACACAGAAAATACTATAAAATTAAATAATTTTGCACCAAATTGTGAGTTAAAGGCTGTTCATTGCTGTACATTGCTCCTGTATTATAGTTTATTTATTACACTTAAGAGCACTGAACAGGTAAAATACATTTTCTGGTTGAAAGTCCTTCATTTACAACTCTGCATTTGACATCTCATGTCTCTTAAACAGTCCTTACAAAATAGAAATGAAACTACTTACTGGTTGCATAGCTCTGGCTGCCTAACTAAATTTTGAATGAATTCGTTCAGTCCTGCTCTTCTCTGTTTAATAAAATCTAAAAAAAAAATCCAAAGAGAAAGAAAAGAGAGAGATTTATTAGAATGATCAGTCAGCTTGGGAAAGAGACTTATTTTCAAATTTATTTTTTTTAGGACTTCACCATCAGTACTTCACACGTATTATACACCTGTATTGGTTTCTGGGATTTCCCTCTGCCCCATTTTTGAAGGTAAGAAAAGATGAATTTTGGAATGATCTAAATGGTAACAAAAATGACACTGTGTTATGCCAGTGGCTTTGGTAGACTTTGGGAAGAGGGCTGTTTTAAGTTTCCCTCTACTGCACAACCCTGCACACCCACAACATGGGCTGATGGGAATAAAACCCCTTGACAGCATCTGTGAAATATGCAACTCATTTCAAAAGCCAGCAGAAACACTACATCAAAGCTTCAATAAATCAGTGTTAAGATAAAGAATTATTCAAATGAGCATCGTGGCTCCATCTCCACCTTGCCCCCCAGCAAGAAACATCTTGAGAACTACTTAATTTCTCATGGATTTCAGCATAGTTCATGGAAATTTAAAACAAGTCTGAGGACTCTTTTACATATATTGGAAAAAGCTTTCTGTTTTTTTGCCCCTCCCATTTAAACTCCAGTTTCCTACATTTGACTCCAAGACACTTGTCTGGACAGCAGAGCAGACTGTGACATTACGTGGTCTTCAGCTAGCTCTGAAAACCCCAAGGTCAGAGAAAAGGAAAGAAATCAAAAGGAAATAAGAAGTCCCTATAGACACAATACGTGTAAATGATGGCCAGGAGTTCTACATCTTCATCAGCAGAGGACATCAGACCTTGGATACCTGCATTTTATTACTTTAATACAAGTTAAAAAGCAGTTTCATGTCAGGATCCAGATGATTAACTGCAACTGACGAGATTTAATTTCTTTCAGAGAACTCTAAAGAAAATGAAAGCAACAGAGCCCAGGAGCTCAACACCTTTGGATCCACTCCTTCAGCAAAGGAGAAAATGCAACGCTTGAAGCAGGTACAGGAGAAGGTGAAACTACAAACACATCAGCAAAAATCCTTTCATTTTTTCATTTTTCAGAGGTGGAGCTGTGGTAAAAAAGTCACACAGAGGAATTTAAATGTTTACTAGGACTAAGTTTAGAAAGTCTGGAGTTTGTCTTTTGCTTTTATAGAAGAGAGAGTACACCCAACAGTTCAGAATCCCCCCAGTCCCAAATACAGGAGGGTAGGGAGGAACTGCAGCAGGAGGCACTGGGCCACTAAGCAGTGCTCTGCTGACAATCCCAAGGCAGAACACTTGCCCACACTAGTTCCTGTTCTTGACTGAAGCATGACTAAACTGTGGTTTAGTCACTGCTTTGAGGACTGGTGTAAAACTCATCTAAGATAGCTTCTTGTAGGCTGGAATAAATCAATTTTGATACAAAGAAGCTGACAAAGTGAGTAACGATACGATAACTTACCAGGATCAAAATTATCTCCAAATATTCTTTTAGCTGGAATCTTCAGGTTCATGGTGGGAAATTGCTTCTTTAGCTGAAAACAAAACAAATAATAATGAATTGTGCTTAGACACTGAAGTACCTAGAAATAATTGCATTCTAGTTGTTTTCTGGTAAACAGCTTGAACATCTGATATTAGTAATTCTGCTCCTCTCTGCCATCTTCTCTACTCACACATTTGAGGATAAAGAAACAAACCAACCCAGAGCAATCTGTACTCAGCTGTTTTGCACCAGCCATTGCCTTTTCAATTCAAAGGCCATCTCACTTTTGAAAGCTAGGGCCTATTGCAGCTTTCTTCTGCAACACTGCCAAAACGATTTTCCACATTAAAAAATGCAGGCTAGAATTTCAGTGTTGGTTTTGTTCTCCTCTTTACTTAATTCTGCCATTGGTTCTGTGTCTTTTGGGTTTGCTTTTTTTTTTTCTTCCTTGCATAGGGGTGTATGCATGAGGTTTAAAATGGGTTGGGGATCTTAAACCTCTGGGTTCTGCCCATTCTTAATGCTTCGGAAAGCACAGATGGTCCACCCCTGGGTCACAGTTGTAAATGGATGAACAGCCTGTTTACAATGCCTCATTGGATAGCTTGATTCTATTCCACACTTGATAAACTGACCAGAAAAATCATATAGAGCAACATCAAATCTGTCAAAGAAACCTTGACACAAGCCAAGCCTGCGTTACATTTCTTTCATCTCCAGGTACTCCAGAAGCACAATCTTCTCTCTTTAAGAGAGCAGTTTTCTAATACAGTAGCTGGCAATTCATCTTTCCTTAAAAACACCAACATCTCTTCCAGTCAGCAGTACAAGTTCTTTCTGCAGTACTGTACCATATGAATTATAGAATGGTTTGGGTTGGCAGGAGAAAAGCCTGACGGCTTCCCCAGGGGCAATGGAAGGGAAACAGAGGCACAGAGAAGCAGCTTTTAATCTTTCCTTGTGGGGACCACTGAGGAATTATTTCTTCTTTTGTTAAAGCCAGTGCTGTGGGCTCTAAGTGTGAAGTGCAGCCACAGAACACGTAACAAACAGTACCTGAGCAAGTATTCACCCCACTGCCCACTATGCAAGTGGGGCAAAATCCTCTTGAACACTGAGCCCAAGAAATCCACACTTAGCTGCTGGAGAGGCCTGTTTTATTTGGACCACTGCCAGAGAATTTGGCTACGAAACTGCAGGTAGGAACTGCCACGACTGACTCAACAGAAAGTTTGTATTAAGAAACAAGAATATGTTTATTGCTTTTGGTACTTCAAAGTAAAATATTTATTTTAAGAGAAGTTTATCTATCTAGATGTTTACCATCATGAACACATGCACATCTCAGATGGTCTGACAAACAGCAAATGGGAAGTTCCTCTCCATACACTGTCCAATCAACAACAGCAAAAGGTGACAAGTAAGTGGATTTTGAGTTTGAAATTCAAACAAACCAAGGTTTAAAAAACCCCACCCTGCCATTTTCTTTGAACAGGCTCCTGTGGTTATTGAACGTTGACTCAAACTCCTCAAGAGGGAATTAGCTCAAAGCCTGCAGCCCAGCGTTGCCGTGCGCTGTTCCGCGGAGCGCGCCCTTCGCTTACCGTATTGTAGAGCTTGTCGAACTCCGCATACCGCCTCAGGACAAACCACTCGCTCCTGCCAACAGACACCAACACTTTGTAAACCTGTGGGGACAAGGATAAAGTTACTGCCGACAGCAGGGTTTAAAACTCTGAGGTTTAATCCTGTGGTGGAAATAAGAGCAGGTTGTTGATGAATTGTGTAAACGTACTCACTGAGCTATAGACTTCTTACTGCTAAGTCACAGATACCAACACAAATGAGTAAAAGAACAATTAGAAGAGTCTGGTATTTTACAGAGGGTTTTTTAAACACCAGCTAGGCAAAAACTAACACCAAAGCTGACTAAATGGAGTTTTATAAATAGTTCATATCCAACAAGAACAGCTGGTGATCAGACTGCAGCCTAAGAAATTTGTTAACAACTTGATAATCCATCATAAAGACCCATATTAAGGAAGCATTTAAACACTGAAGATTGCCTTCAGCCAAACCTGAAGAGAAAGCGCATGTGGAAGGCAGCTCCAAAGATAACTGTTGAGTGCAACATCTTGAATGTGTATGATAGCCAGGATCCCAGCAGATGACACCCTTGTTCAGGGGCAGAAACTGCTGCTGTGGCAGAAATCCAGCCCAGGTTACGCAATCCACAGCTGGAACCTGCTGCATAGTCCTGGCCATTCCAATCCCATGTCACCAGAGGACTCCAGACAGATGGCCAGTCCCTGGCTTCATCAATCTGTCCAGCAAGCTTCTCCTGTCTCTTAAGCAACAAGCAGACCACCCTTCTCCACCTTCTTGTACTTCCAGAGGGAGCCTGGCCACTTTTTCAGGGAGAGGATGGGCACAGCAAGGCAGTGAGTGCAGCAGGCTGCAAATGCCTGATGAAGAAAATGGGACCAATGCCCCAGAACCCTTTGGTCATGGAACAGCAGCTTACCTCTCTTTTTAATGCCCTCAGGGGAAGTGGCAGTTCCTTTAGCCTGAGATTTGCATTCATGCTACATTAACTGCTTAAATAAGCTGTTGTCACTCTTCCCTGGGGAACACAAGAGGCTGAATAGAAGCATCAGGTAGGATGGTGATGAGACTCTTCTTAGAAAACTACCTTTCCCTTATACTGCTAAACCAGCGTGAGCATAAAACCCAACTACACACCTTCCAGAGCCTCCTGAGACTGGAAACTGCAAAAGCTTCAGCTGTAAAGCCTGAAGTACAGAGCGAGGTATTTTATACAGCAGTCAAGCCCTGCAAATGAGGTTCAAACACACAACATCTTCACTCCCCCAGAACACGCGGCAGGTCGATGCCAGGCAGCTGAGGCAGCAGGCCACGGACAACTTCTGAAATCATCAGGGCAAAACACACAGACTGCCAAGAGCACGGGCAAGCAGAACTCGGGATACAAGATGATATTCACCTCCCTGGCAACCTCAGAATTAAAGCAGCTTTGTTCTCGGAGTAACTGGCAGTACAACAATGACACAGTCTGCATGCTGTACATGAAAGAGCATAAGAAACCCGTATGAGGCCATCAGTTCACACCATCACCAGAGCTCCTGCATACTCAGCCAAAGAGACTGCAACGGTTATGGAGGCACTGAATGGGAAGAACACAGATGGTAATACAGAGAAACTGGTAAGAGCCAAACCCATGTCTCTGGGCTGTATTAGTACTCTCACCTCTGCCTGTGTCATGATTTAGAAGATGCTCAATGCCTGCTTCTAGAAAGGTGAGGGGGAGGAATTTAGCCCTGCTTAGATAATATACCTTTCAAATCTAATTGTTCCTAAACAAAAATGAGTCATAGGAAGCTCCTAAAATGTAAGTAAGATGCATCTGCACCTTGTAATATGTAGATAAATAACACAAAGCTTTTGTGAAAGAAAAAGGAAGATACAGAATTCCTGAAAACATCAGCATCACAATCATCTCCATAAACCATTTCCCCAGATATAGACAGAACAGGGTCCAGCTATTTCTGGATGGGATGGATTTCTTTACTCTGGATGGGATCGATTTCTTTACAGAAGTCACTGAAATTAAAAGGCTCCAACTCTTGTTTTGGTAGCTCATGCTCCTGAATTAAATATCCAATTTGCAATTGGAAAAACAAAGACAAGTAGAAAGTTTTCCAGTTTCAAGAGAGTGATCACTGAGAGAGTAAAGAAACTTCAGTGTCAACAAAAACTGTCACTCGTTCCCTTTGCCAGCACCCTGCTCCCCCAAATGGCACTGTGATACACTTGCAGAATCAAGCAGCATTCTTCTTGGCCAAGGAAGGGAGGTGAAGAGGAAAGGCAGATATGTACCTCAAAGTAAATCTTTGGGTTCTTGTATTCTTCAGACAGCAACTCACTCTAAGGGTGTTTGCATTCCACATCTGAAGAGTGACTAACTCACTCAGACAAAAGAAAAAAGCTTAGAGGAATTTGCACAAGAGCAATTAAATAATTTTATCTTTTTAAAGGAAGTCTTTCTACCCCAGCATACACATAAGCAAAATAAAAATCCAGGCCACACTACTTGATTTTTCAGTATGCAATGCAGAGAGTATCCCCACAGAGTGGGAAGGCTTTACTGCCAGAACACGAGTCAAACTGGGAGGCTGAAAAAGGAAAAGGGAGGAGAATGACAAGGAGTGGAAATGGGAACAGGATGGGAAAAAACTCATAGGCATTAGAATCACAAAACAGGAAGGAAGACAGAAAAAATGTCTTTCAAAAATTCAATGGTTTATATTATTTTTTTCTTTTACACAAAAAAAATTACAACAGTATAGTAGGGTACATATGAAAAAAAATGCCATTTAAAAACCAAACAAAACTATCAGAGCCAAACTTTACTGCTTCACAAAATAAATGTTTTCATGAAAAATCACGTACAATGCCAAATCTTAATCTGATTTGGTACCAAAAATGTTATTTCTGCATTTGGACACATGTATTTTATGTGGGAAAATGAGGCTATTTGAGGATAAAAATAGCAGGAATTTGTAAAGCCAAATTATTTTTGCAGAAAGCAACACAGTTAAACACTGTAAAACATTCACAACTTCTCACACTGGACTATGGCCAGTACTCACAGGAGCAAGTGAACAGATTCCCACAAACCTGTTGAAAATAATACCAAGCTTGCTAGTGAAAAACAAAACAGAGAAAGAGGCACTTGTAGGCACTGACAGCCAGTGCCTCTGCCTGCAGTGCTCACACTCCCACACTCACCGTGAATCGCTTCTTCTTCTCTCGGTGTTCATCAGAGCTGGGGATGCTAACACTGGGGCAGCTTTCTTTGAGATCCATCCTACGTGTGCTCCCAACAGGTCTGTTACAGGACCCTGCTTCCAGTGTTGCAATCAGAAGGGATCTTCAGCGGTATTGATCCAGGATACGCAGCTCTTCTCGAGAAAACGTGAATTCCATCATGTGATCTTCAAGTGAACATAAAAGGAAGATTAAGCTCAGCAACATTTAACTCACTGTGCTAAAACCTGTGTGACAAGAACTTTTCCTGGCAGAAAATGCACTCTAATATGCACACACACAGCCACAATAGTTATGATTTTGCAAACTGTTTCACGCTTGTGGCCCTCTCTTGTTTGACTGAAATCCCTCCCTTCTCTAAGGACACAAGCACACCTGAAAACTCACCGAGTTGTGCAGGCATACTGGAGATGGATTTGGGCCCACTACAAAGATAAGAGCATGGAGGGGTAATTAAAGATGACAACCTGGGATCAGACATCTGAGAAAAACCACCAACACGTACATTCAGAGCAGTTTATTTCAAAACCAAAGGTTTTCTCCTGCATCAGTCTGTACCAGAGGGCATTTCAGATTTGTCAGAACACGCCGAGTGTGTTTAATTTTCACATCACAGATGAAAGACAACATGAGAAAAAAATAACTCTTCATGTGAATTTTAGCGAGGGCCACCAGTGGCATCACGTGTCTGCCCAAATATTTACCTGCTGTGCCCCATACCTGACATCCTTTGTGTTTAGCAGAACAGCAAACCTGCCCATTCCCCTCAGAACAGTCAGCTTCCTTGCAGAACTCGAGAAGGGCACGAGACAAGAGAGAGGATAAAGCCATCAAAAAGGCAGAGTGCTTGGTATTAACCACCTGCCTCCTCACTGTATGTCCACATGTGCCTGGAGCACAAGCAAATTGTTCACTGGACCCACTGCAAACAACAGCAACTTCAGAACACAAAATTATTTAGAAAGAGGAGACCGTGGTTCACTTTTAACACCCAAAGGAAAAAGGAGCTCCCAGTTCAACATTTAACTCCCTGTTTTCTTAGGGAAGTATAAAAGTGAACTGTATATTTCATACTATAAATTTCCAAAAAGCACAAACTAATCCAGTGCAATTCTTCTATTAGAGAGACGCCCATATTTATGTTGGCACAAAGGCCAAAGCCCCTGGAATCCAGTGAGAAGATTTGTGCTTGATACCCAACCAGTCTCCGTCGGTCAGTTGACTAATTTTCTTCTCAAAAGCCCGATCAGCTCTCTGGTACAAACTTCATGTTGTTATTCCTCCTATAGCCATTTAACATCGAGTCATTTTCAAAGATCTCTCTGGTGACTTTAAACAAAAAGGAGTGTTTGCATCCACCCTAATCACTGCTAAGTGACAGAAATCCAAACTGCAACATATTCGGAGTTATTTTTAGTTCCAACTGTGTTTACCTCAAGTGCGATTATTCCCTGCTTCACTGATTAGGTCTTTACAGGGTTGAGCAGGGTTAAGCTCCCCCGTCTCCACCTTTATTTGGTTATAACACGGCTCACCCAAGCCAATTACACAGACTTCGAACTTCAAATTGGTTTCTCTTTCCCTTTGGCAAGCCTCTGTTAAAAGCTTTATTACAACACACACTATTCCCATTTTCCACAATTTCATACTGGCCTGGGATTAAGACTGCTCTTCACCCCTTGCCACACACCCGAATGAAGATCTAAAGGTTAACTCTGCTCCTCTCCATCTCAAGAGGCCCGCTGAAACAGGCAATAGGCACCACTTTCAGTAAGTGTTTCACTAAGCTTAGACTTTACCGAGTGCTTATGTCAATCTTTAGCCACTTCGGGTCCAGCTCCAGGAAGAGAGCACAAGTCTCTGTGTTTATCTGTCTTCCTGCTCATCAAAGAAAAACAAGTAAAGCTTTAAAATGGATTAGGTGTTCCCTGACTAACATCACTCACTGTCTTTCTCCTCTTGTAAACTGACATTCATTACCAAGCTTGCCCTCATTCTCACAAGAAAGGCTGTACTTCTCTCACCCCTTTCATCTTTTATTCTTGGTGCCAGAGTTTTAAATACCAATTCAGGTACAGTAGGGATTAAAAGCTGCAGCCCAAAGAGTATCGCTTGGAAGACTGAGCTTTACTCCAGATCTAAAGTTGAAACATCTACGGGAAACAAAAGGAGGAAGTGTCACCCAGATTAATTCAGGAAGAGTTTATTCGTCTTACTGGGGAGAAGAAGAATAAATCATCTGCGAAGCCGAAACTGCAACGTTCATCTTTCTTTCCTCAAGCCGCCTGGAAGATCACTAGCTGTGATTATTTTCTTTCCCCGAGGCAACTCCTCTGAGTTACGCCTGGGTCACCAACGCTAAGCTGAACCGACAAGCTTGGAAGAAACGCATTTTCCATTTGCCACTAAGCTCCAGAGGATCAGAGTTTTATTTCAATTTCAATTTCTATCAGCTCTTGAGAGCTTCTTTTATCTGAACCGTAGGTCTGACTGTAGAAATAGGGATAGATTTGCCTTAATCTTTGCCATGCTGCAGTTTAGGAACGCAGCTGTAGTTTCAGTAGCAGCTAAAACCACTGATGCTGTGGTAACTGTGAAGTAAGAGCAGAGAGTGAACAGTAGAGACACATTTCCATCCACAGCTTCAAAACCACAAACTGCAGTGTCTTGGTTGCCAGACACGAGTGAATTTAACAGACACCATCAGTTGAGAAGTCTCTGCCTCTGGTTACAACTTTTCCTGTGACTAAGAGCAAACAGTCCCTTGCCTCAACTTTGGTACAGGCAGAAAGGAGAAGGAACTCTTGAAAACCAGGTTGCAAAATAAACCCCCCTGAAATCATACTTGGGTGCTAGAGAAAGAACATGTAGAGCTAATGCAGGGCAGGACAGGTTAACCCTGAGACACAGCTAAACTTCTGCTGGGACAGGGGAAGGCACAGACAAGTGGGTCAGAGGAGCACAGAAGTCAGGCACCCTCCTGGCAAAGTTTCAGGCCATCGACAGCTGCACGGTCCGTTCTCGCCATGGTGGCTGTCAGAAAACAGCAGTATTTTCTGTTTCCTGCAGGAAGCCACAACCATGTCAAATTTCAGGCCGACCGTTGCCTCTGATGAAGTAAGAGCGTTGCAATAACAGAACCCTGACGCTATGAGAACACACAGAGACTACCACACCCACAGATCAACAACTTTCTGAATGCCTTACAGTAAGGTATTTTGTGCAACCTCATCATGGCTACACGCAACAGGCAGACGTTACACAGTTAAGTGATACGTGGCAACCTCCTTTGAACTCCTTTTAACATAAATGAGGCTCAAACTGTATCAGAAAATGTTTTGGAAGTTTAATCCTGTTTTATTTTATACTGGCACATTTTTTTTAAATGCTATCAGCCTGCAGATGATACCACTACAACCAAAGACCTTTGTTCTGCGTGCTTATCAGTCAGCCCCTGCCAAGAACGCTCAGAACTGCCTCGGGAAGCTGTGTCCCACCTGCTGCCTCTCCAGCTGTAGGCAAACTGCCTCAAATGCCTCTACGGCCAGTGCAAAGCAGCTCTCCCATTCACTACAACTCTTCCAAGTAATACAAGAGGAGCAGAGACGGGAACAGTCAAAAAACTAAACAGATTGTTTCCCTGCAAGCATGCTTGGCACCATCTCCAGGATCCACACTCCCTCCTTGGAAGAGAGCAGACATTTCCCTACACACTAATCATCTGCCTAGAAAGACTGACACTAGGGCAGAGTCACCAGTAAAACCAGTGGCTGAAAATCCCACCTGAGTGTGATTCCAGTTACAGAAGGATCCTGCATATGCAGAAACAGAAAGCAAGACACGGGCCTGTTATTCACTATAAACATCAATCTATTTCCTCTTACTTTAGAGAAAGTCTCATCTTTGGCACACTTTTCATCACTTCCTCAGCCTCCTCCACAAATATCCCAAAAATGACTCAACATATCACTGGACATTACACAATCTTTGAGAAAGCCCAGAAAGCCAACTTCTCAACCGCTGCATGATGAAACTCCCACTTCTCTTGTTCCCAGACAAGCAGCTGACACACGGGAAGCGGGAGACAAGATATTCAGAATCCAAAGCCACGGAAATACAGGATGAGGAGAGCCAGGGACTGCAGGAGAAGTCACATGCTTCAGAAAGAGTCCAAAGCAAAACACAGATCGCTGATCTGTATAGAGAGGATGGCCAGAAGCTGTTGAGTAACTAGGTTCTGAGTAAAACAGGTTTCACAGAGACCATCCTTTTAAATACCACATATGTACAATTTTTAATACAAGAAAACTAAACACCTATGTAGGCCTCTAGAAACACTCCAGCTGAAGAGAAAGAGCACTAACCAACCAAAATACTCTGGCTAACCCTTAGCTTATCCCCACAGTCCCTTCTAACTATTATTTGTGAGGAGAATGGAGGATTCAGGCTTTGGTGCAAAGGAAAAAGCCTGCTGCCTGTTCACACACCCACCCACTACCCTGCATCTTTTAAGATCTCTAGTAGCACCACTGTGGGAAGCAAAACAGTACTCCGCAGCAATGTGGGCAAAGTCCAATTCAACTGATTTTTTTCCTACTTCCAGAAAAAGGGAAAAAAACCAAAACAAAACTCAAAAGGGAAATAAATAATTTTTTTTTTTTTGTCTCTATCAAGTTTACTTTGGAGAAGCCAGGGAAACATTTCCTTCCCATGATTCCACTGCACCTAGGAACATCCCTTGTGCCCCACCTCCCAAAATAAGCTCCAGCAAATTACTCTAACTGGCACATAGGAGATTCGTGGCTTGGACTGGATCTATTCGTATTCATGTTTGTTACATGACAGGATGCAGGTTCTTGGCTGTGGGAAGCGAACCCCGAGTAGTAAAATGGGTCTGAAGAACAAATACTGCCAAGAAGAGGTGGCTGTCTTTATCTCCTGAGCCCAGGTCCAGAATTATTTCATCTCTAGCCTGTGTCCACAGCCTCTGGAAAGGTCACTACTCACATCAGACAGCATGACTTACACAAACAGCAGAACACCGGCAAAAATCACGTTTGCATTACACTTGCTCCCTGCACATTTCTTGGGGTGCTTCCTCAGCCCTCCTACACACCAGCTCCAACTAGAAGTTCCACAGAGGTGTCCAAAGATGGCACAGATCAAGATCTGTAGCAACAGCACTGGGAGCTACTTTCAAGAGGACTTAGGAGACAACTGGTACTAGCCACATACAACACAGGTCCATGTAAGACAGCAGTCAGTCTTCAGTAAACACAAAGCAAATAATCCCAACCTTATTTTGACCCTCTTGATGAAAATTCAGCAAGAGAACCCCAAGTTTCATTTCCAGATATACTGCCCATTTTTCTGCATGACCTTCCACAAAAGTCACCGACTGTTTTTCTGTTTCACTGCATAAATAAACAAAGGAGAATTCTGATCTAAGACTGATGAGTTGAACTTGAAGGAAGTTACTGGATGTTATCTACTGTAACTGGCAAAACTGTAAAATCCGCACAGCAGAATGTATCTGGATTTTAAAATAAAATGTAAATCCAAACTACAGCTCACAATCCAGAGAATGCACTTTTGAAGTCTGAGCTCTACAATATTCACACCTGCCTGGAGCCATAAAGCTGCTGGATAATGAAAAGGCAACAACTCAAATACTGGAATATAAAAGGCAAGTAAGAGAAAGAGCCTTTAGCAGGATCCAAATCGCACGCCCTGCTCACCACCACAGATTCCTCACGTTACTCCAGTGCAACTACAGCCAGTATTGTATGTCCCATCTTCCAGGACACTTTAAAAACTCCCTTAAGTACAAGCACACGCTGACCTCTCCCAAATTCCAGCTCTCCAGAGAGGAATAAGAAGGTCTTTCAATTCTATAAGGATTCGGAGAACAGTTGCTTATGTGAGTCCAAGAGAATTCGGTGCTATAAAGTCAGGTGTGGCGAGGCTGTAATTTACAATCAAAGATGGGAATTAAGGGTGGAAAGCAATTTTCACACAGTTCATCATCACCATGTAACCACTAGTGACTACTTGTTCAGCTTTACAATTGTGACTGCCCCGTACCAGTTAAACACGCTGTATTTCTGACTTGAAGGAGTGTCTCAAAGTACCTTTCAAGAACTAGGTCACTCTCCCAGCTTTAAGTTACTAGAAATACCAGGCACGGAGACTCTACCGTGACAACGGTGAACTTTCCAAAACGCTTTCCAAAAGCTAGTAACATTTTTTCCTGAAATCTGAAGTATCTTAAAGCCTTTGGGAGAAAACTCTCCATCCACACGGTCCGTTTTAATCATCAGTTCATATTAACAGTCCTCGATGAGACTCCTCTGCAGGTGAAGACTGAGAAATACAAATCAGAACTGTGTTTAGACACTCGGACTGAAACAGTGCTATCATTAGAAGAACTGAAAAGGGAGTAACAACAGCCTTTGAAAATGCAGATACACTCTGCGTGACTCTATAAACACATTTAATATAACCTTGAAAGAAGTTACATCTGTAAAAAATGATTCAGCTGCAAGAATACGGCAGCAAGCAATATTCACAGAAATCTTCAGGGCCAAATAACTGGAAGAGCTATAAGGGCATTCAAGTGGCATTACTGTGTTGAAATGAAACGCATCTTAAGTATCTTAAGCTTAACAGGGAGTAAGAAATGAGCATTCCATGCTGCAAAATTCCTGCACGTCTAGAAGCAGAGCGGTTACACCATTAGGAGGAAAATTTATACACAGTCAGTACAGTCAAGCTGTCAAAACAGCTTAAGCCTTAATACTTTACAGCTGCCTTTTAATCAACCCTTCACAAAATTAAATTCCTCAAGGGTACCTGAATTTCGACAAGACAGCGCTGCCCGAAAAGCTTTAGGAGCGCAGCCAGCATCACCGACCCGCACAGGAGCGGCCACCGGCTCCCAACCAGACCCTGCCGCTCACCTTCACNCAAGTTCCCCCTTTACCCGCGACGCATTTGGCTCCCGACCCCGGGGAATGCTCCCGCTTCTGCTGGGCAGCGCCTCACAGAAACGCCTGAAAATCATCAGCTTACACTCAGGTAAAAATAATACTAAAATAAATATAAAATAACTCTAAAATTTTAAACTCTTCAGTGCTTCTAGGGGTGCCAGCAATCCACTGGCAAGGCCATCATTAAACCAACCGGCTGCCGCTCTGAAACCTCTCACCCTTCTGTGTCCTCGGGAAAAACAGAAAAATGAGACAGGTTTTTGTAATATCTACCACTATTGAGGGAACTATTTCTCTGAAATCAGAGGGTAGGTTCAATACCCTAGTTCAAATTCACCTAGGCCTCTTAAAGTGTAACTCAGTAAGTGTAACTGAGCAGACTGAGGCTAAAGAGCAGATATAAAAATACAAATTCCAGAAAAAAGCTCTTTCAAATGGCAGTATTGCTTCGGCTTTAATTTGTTAAGTAGATCTAAATGTGCAGGACAGACAGGAGTCATCAGGATTCAGTTTTAACAGAAGAGATCACTGCACCCATTAAGTTAAAGCCTCATGTTTATTGAGGATCTTCTATGGTCCCTAAATTATTATGTTCATTGTTCAGACAAGGCTGACGAGGCAAAGAACATCCAGTGCAAATGGCAGTGCCCAGGATGAGGTAAAAGCCCGTGCCAGTTCAGCTTCCTCCATGTTAAGACCTGAAATGATTCTCAGGATTTTAACTGCCACGTAAAGAACAAGTGAGTTGGAACGCACCGTAACCTGTCCCACTGAACTGATGTAACACCTCAGTGCCCCCAAAACCCCACAGGTTTTCATCAGGAAATTGCTCTATTGATTACGAGGCAGCCCCGTGTTCTACAGGCCTGTCTCCACACGACCTGAGTTCGGGCCTGACGAGACAGGACCATGCCCATTTCAACAGTTGCAGGTATCAGCAAGTAGCTGGTGAGCAGCAGTTCAGGAGATCCCGTTCCTGAGCGCTGCTGCCGCTGCTGTATTCCTGTGTAATCCTGCACTCGTGTGTCAGACTCTGAGAGGCATCCGAGCACTCGCCAAAAACAAGCCAGAGAGGCCTGGTGTTATTTAAAGTACGTCAGTGTTTGGATTAGAGTGTTGTAACTGTACACACGAGCTACAAGTCAACTCCATCACATGCTTTCATTTCGGGAAGAAACGCGGAATTTTCCCATCCTAACCTGCCCTTCCCTGGGTTTGGAATTCCTTGGGTTTGGGTGGGCACTGCTGGACCCAGGGACTCTGCATCGTAGGAGCAGCTTTCTCTTGCTTCTTCAGATCGGGCAAAGCCTTACATTCACAGAGTGGTTTTAAAGAAACTTTGCTAGCACTTCTCCTTGTGAAACCCAGAGCAGAATGCTTCTGAACTTCAGTCAGAATAATTTATGGGCAAATAATTTAATCAGATAATCTGTATTCAAAAGTTCTTTTGCTTTCCTGTTGTTTAGGAGTTTTCATCTTCCGTCTGGTTGATAATTTTCAGTTAATCATTCACTTGTCAGCAGATTGGTTGCATGGAGCCCCTGGGCTGATTTACAGTTCATAGAAGGGCCTCAATCCAGGACAGCAGAAAAGATGACCCTGGCCTAGAGATAATTTAACTCTGACCACACAGTCTAAACCCCAGACATTTGGCTAATGAGAGGCTATTTGTCCTTCCTCGCAGTTAACTCCCTGAAGACTGGGCTGTCAACCCACTCATTTTCTGCAGTTCCTCTCACTATTATGGAGCTCTAATCAATCTTAAGTAATTAGAGCAGCATCGTAGTACATATCCCTGAACTGTAACTTCCCTGAGTGAATTCCACACCATGTTCACCTCTCTAGTGCACCAGACTATGCAAAACACCATTAAGGTCCTAAAATTTACATAGACCCTAATTTACAGATCTGCTTGATGAGCTTTTAAAGGCTAATATTGTGATGTGGCCGTGGACAGCAGGTGGTTAACTGCGCAGCACACACACAAACGCAAGGAACTCGACTTTGCCTTTTAAGTGAAGTTAAAGGTCAGAGCTCGCTCTGACCCAGGAACTCCCTTGCATTCCCCATTTATGTTTCCTGAGCAAGTAACGTGCACAGAGTCTTTCTGCCACTGCTTTACAGTACTCTGCTTCTAAAGAATGTTACAAATCCACGTACTGTGCTGTCATCCCAACTATTTCAAGTCTCTGCTGAAGAATTCCAGTGACTAGGTTGTGGGGGTGGAAAA
This sequence comes from Chloroceryle aenea, assembly GCA_013399075.1. Taxonomy (NCBI): domain Eukaryota; kingdom Metazoa; phylum Chordata; class Aves; order Coraciiformes; family Cerylidae; genus Chloroceryle; species Chloroceryle aenea. Next base: position 469,477 of record VWZY01004647.1, read on the forward strand.
GGATTAAAAATGGAAGAGAAATGTAGGACCCATCTCAACCCACTGCAAATGCAAGAGGTCACAGGTGTGCAGGGTGCCTTGAATGTGTTTCTCCAAGCCCAGTACGAGCAGATTTCTTTTGTACAATGCTATGTTGTAACTAATGACCAACACTGTAAAAAAATGTCTTCATTCTATCTAGTCTAAGTCTCCCTCTTTTAGCTTAAAACCATCACTCTTTGTCCTGTTACAACAGGCCCTGCTCAAAAGTCTGTCCCCATCTTTCTGACAGAAAGGTCTTTCAGAAGGTCTCCCCAGAGCCTCCTCCTCTGCAGGCTGAACCCCGCCAGCTCTCCCAGCCTGGCTCCCACCAGAGGAGCCAGCCAATCCAATTCCAGCCCTCCCAGCACTGCTGGGGCTCCTCTGGCCCCACTCCACCAGGTCCCTGTCTCTGCTGTGCTGAGGACACCAGAGCTGCCCCAGCACTGCAGGGGGTGCTCCCCAGAGCAGAGGGGCAGAATCCCCTCCCTTGACCTACTGGCCACAAGCCTTCTGGCTTTGTAGATCTATAGCAATATATGTGCTTGACATGACAAATACACAGCTGATAGGTACCTGCTAATGTGTTCTGGGACTAGGATGAGCAGACATGCATAGAACAGTAATAAATTCCTGCACTGTTAACCACTGGGAAGCTGAAGTTATCCAATACAGCTCACAATACAGCTCATAAGGTTGCTAAAAAGCCTCCCAACTGATAGTACTGTAAGACCTGCATTTTTCTCTTAACAAAGATTCCTTAGAATTCCATTTATAAATACAGTTCTTTAAAGCAGGTCAAGCCTCTGAGTTTGCAGAGATCTGAGCAGTTTGTGCAGGAAGGTCGACCAAGTCTACTTAGCTCAGCTAAGTATAAAAGACAAAAAGCTCTCTAAGTAGTAATTCTGTATGGATGTTTCTTAATTCAGCCTCCCGAATCCCAGCTACAGCACGTTCTGCTGGAATTGCAAATACAGGCTGGGGTGAACAAACACGCTTTGGTAAACAAGTGCTCTGGCACACAGTGGGATGTAGGTGGGCTCTACCCAGCATGTCAAGAGTTCTTCCACAAATTGAGGTGACCAACGCAGGTGCCATATTTGCATTTTCAAGCTCTTCACTGGTATTCTATTCAAATGAAACTAAACAAGGGCCTTGGTCTGGGATGTGCATCTCCTCTCACAAAAGCTCACAGCCTTTTTCCAAAATACCACAATTTTAAAGGCAGTCTGAGATCTACAGAATAGACCAGATTTGTCTTTGCTGTTCTATTAATACTTCTAAAAACTTTGTGTCCAAAAGACCATTCCACTGAAGCACTGTTACCCACCAACCTGGAGCAGAAAAAAGGTAGCAGCCATTGAAAAAAACCACTACCAAAGCAAGAAGCTGTATCCCGTAATCCAAAAAGGGCCAAGATTTAAGCAAGATATTTAAGAGTTTATGATTTGCTGTCCTTACTTTGATTACTTGTTTGTCTAGCCCTTTCCTCATGTTTGCCAGATGCCCAGCCTATTCTCAACCCACAGAGAAGATTTTTTTCCATCCACTAAGTACAGATTCTGGTTTTTGCTCCCCAAGCAAAAATAACTCTTTTTCAGTCCTGAGAGCTGTGGGTCAGTGTTGTTTTAGGTGTGTATGGGGGTCTGAATTACTGAGTTTCAGCAATAGGTTTATGTAAAGATTCATCCTGTTCTCTTACAGCAGGTAAAACCACAACACAGGATGGCCGAGAATAAGCAGGGACAGCGGAGAGATGATCAGCTCCTGGACTCCACTAAACCAGGTATTTCCTTCTTTTTCTAATATGTCAATCTAGCAGAAGCCAGTTAATGGAATGTTGTAAATCTGAGTATGAAGTATAAGCAACAATTAAATTAATCCCTCTAATCTTGATAGTAATTCAAGCCACTGTTCCACTAGGCAATTTAAGAAAGGATCATGGCAGTATTTGTTCTTCCAGGTCAGCAGCTTTTCAATGATAGCTGTTACAGTATTTTCTCACAGTTGTTTTTCAAATTAGTCAAATGGTTCCTATCAAAATGTCCCTGCACACAAATCCAAGCTCCTCTGTTTTCCTTCCATCAAGAATAAGCCTCACTCCAATTACAGTTTTCTTGAACAATGCCATACAGATTATTTTTTGTAGATGACAGCACATTTTTAAGGTTGCATTAGAACACGTAAGAGGAAGAAAAGTTTTCTAATTACATGGCAATCTTTGTATCAACCTGATTCATTTAATGTTTTTATAAATCTTTGAATTAACCACAGAAAAAATATTGTTGGAGAAGAAGGTAAGGAATTTTGTAAAGCCATGAGGTCTCGAGGTGTTGCGCGTTTCAGGAACTGACACCCTCAATAAATACGTTGTTACTGCATTGGTAGTGAAACATGGGAACCCTGTGGAATCCATACAAACATGCAGGAAACTCCCAGTAAGCTACCTCTGTTCAGATGCAATTGCACTGGTGACAGGGACACCCAAACTGGAACAGGTGCCACGGTAACGGATGCCAGTGGGAGTGGTGTTGGAGGAGGGTACTGCTATCTCCCACTCTAGGATTAACTGATGAAAATTTAACGTCAGTCTGAAGCAGATCCCATACAAGCCCTCAAAACTCTCCCTGTGCAGCCCTAGCTCTGTTTCCCCTCAGGTCTGGGATGAGTCACTGGCAGGTTTCTAACCAGATTGCTTCTGGTTCGAATGGACCTTTCATTTACAGAGAAAGTGTGGCAGTAACAGCCCTTCCAAACACCCGCTTCAGCAGGAATGTTTCAGTGTTCACCTTTAGATAACTGTGGTTCTCCAAGGCCTACACTGCTCTTTTTTTTTCCCTGTTTGCCACCAGTGTACACCCACCCACATGCAGTCGTTAGCAGAATAGAACTGCAGGCAATGCCTGTGCTGCCAGCGTGGTCACCGTCCCTGCAGGGCAAGGCACAGCAGCCAGGGGGTCTCACCACACACCTACGTTAAAATAAAGTCAGGGTAACTATAGATACTTGCACCCTTCACCCCCTGGCCTTCACTGATTGAGAAGCATCTTCAAAGTCAGTAAATGTAAGTACTGCTCATTTCTCCCTCTGGTGAGAATAATGGCTAATTTCCAAAAGGGAAATATGGAAGCACTGGGGACAAATTTTTTCCCCACGAAAAACCTTGCTGCCCTGGTCAACACAGAGAAAAACCAATGAGAGATGACATCCAGGTGGCTATCATGTTTCTGACATCGGTCTTCACCAAGAGGGTCAAATGTGAGCAGTGATCAGCATAAATAATAGGAATGGCAGGCAAGATTTCAGGAGGGAGAATGTCAATTAAAGTGTGTGCTGGATGGATAAAACAAAACAAACAAAACAGTGAACACTAACAAGTACAAATGTCAAAGACCAAATGAGTCAGTTTAACTTGAAACTCTGGGGGAAAACAATCCAGAACAAATTAATTAGCAGCACCAGGTAGATAATCTTAACTGGTATCCAAAAGAGATTAGTTAAATCACATTGCTAACTTCCTTTGACAGGCCTTCCAGACAGCTAGGGGAGAAACCACAGATGTCCCACCTTTCCTTTAACCAGGCTTTCAAACTGCCTCGAGGTATTTTAACAATCGCACTACAGACACAGGAAAAATAAATTAGTGCAGGATGTGAGAAACAAAGGTTAAGTGTATTGTCAGGAGAGAGTAATGATCTGGAAGGACAGAGTGAAATGTAGCAGGTTATGTACAAGATAACTGCCTGCAGGCAGGACACATCAAACAGAGAAAGGCAGGATGGAGACAACAAGGCAGCAGACTCCGGCAGGTCACAAGAGACAAATATCATGCTGTTGTGAGAAGGACAACACTGTGATGAGATATAAAATTTTAACAAGTGTTGGAGTGCAAAGCCTGAGCATAATCTTTGAACTCAAAAAAAGCTTCTACTTTACTCTGTTGGTCTGAGTACCTAGAAAAGATGCGGAGCCACCAGAGAGGGTCTAGGGGACAATAATGAGGATGGAAAGCAGTTAGAAAATGCGACTTATGTGGAGGTGGGACGGACAAGCTAGCTGAAAAAAACAAGGCTTACAGGAGGGCTGCTACATTGGAAGACTGGTACAAAGAGAAGGAAATTGCCTCTTCAGGCGGTGCAACTGTAGCAGATCAGAACAGCCCAGCTTGCCTCAGCCCTTAGATGGATCTAAATACTTTGCAGCAACAAACATGACTGAAGTTACAGCGTTAAGTGTCTCAGCACCAGGCAGTGCCTGTTTGGAGACAGCATATTGACCATTTGAACTGACATCTGATGTGACATATGGACATCTTTGCTAGGTCTGTAAACAAACTGCAGCAAACCATCACAATGTTTTCATTTAACAACCGCATTTGCTTTAAAAACACATTGCTAATAATTTGTTCTTTTTCTTTCTTGTCTTTAAATGAGGACCCATGTCTAAGGACATTCTGACTCATAAATTAAAAAAGCAGAACTAAACCAAACTAAACCAAAAGGCCAAGCACCCAAGCCATCAATCTTTTCCAACTTCAAGTCACAGAGCAGTAAACAAGACAAAGCACGTTCCAGTTTCTCATTGCCAGTTCCTAATTTCTTACCAACATATTTTCATTTCATGATGCAACTTTCTTTTCCTAAAAAAGGGTCAAATGGTGTACATCTGTGTGCACACGCCTGCTGCTCAGATTCTGAGCTGCAAGGCCATCCTCTGTTCCTTAGGAGGCCATTGTCCTGTAGCTTCTGAAGTATTTGTCACCTTTGGGTTCCTTGTCAAGGACTGTTATGTTTCTTATTCCATGCACGTCACTCATCCAACATGGATCCCTGAATTTGGGCTTTGACTGGGTGGCTGATGATAAAATTTCTTTGAAGTTACTTCAAGTGATGCTCCTGTGTACAACAGCAAACTGATTTTTCCACACGTTGACAAGGCTACAGTTTCATTTCTGAGTAGAACTCTGTGTTATGAGATTCCTCCCCCACCTCTATTTTAATTCTTTATAAACAAACACACATGAAACATGAGGGGAAAAAACACTAACAACCTCCACTAATATCAACAAATGCAATTAAAACATTTTCACAGAAATTCTAGATACCTTTTAATACATGAGAGAAGCTGCAGAATTCTGGTTTTATTCCCAGACAATTAAACAAAAGGGAAAAGTGAGGGCATCAAACATAAGAATATCTGAACTGAGGATCCCTGCCAGCTCGTGTTGCAGAGCAATGCCTGCACGACAGGCATTACTTACACATTCTGGTGAAGTATTCCACAAGTTTATCATCTTAAGGCAGTTAATGAATTTCTAAAAGCCTCAGTCAGTTCACATAAAATGTGCTTAAGCACCCCCAGTGCTGTGACCAAAACCAGATGAATTATAAATGTGAAGTTTGTCTGAACTGGTGAGGTTAAGTCAAGCTTCTAGTTTAAATTTACATTGCCTTGGATGTGTAAATTAACATCCAAGCAGCAAAACTTACTTTTAATTGGCTTGGACAGTAGATGAACTCTTTCCTTTTCAGTCTGCCTTCTGATTTTAATTGGGTAGAAAACTACTGTAAATATTTTCTTCTTTCTCACCCCTTCTTCCCAAGGTTTTTTATAAACAAGTGAGGTATTGTTTAGCTGCTGTGCACTATACCCCACACCCCTCAAACCAAAACAGAGAGAAAGCATGTGTTCAGATTGCTGCAGAGCACTCAGGTTTTTATGTGCTTTTTGATCACACACTGCAGAACAACTTGTGTAACTCCAGACAAATTGATCAGTGCAACTTATTTTAGCTTTGCTTTTCATTATCTGCATAAGGAGAGCGAGGTAGGCTTGGAAACTTCAGCAACTGAACCCAGAAAGATTTGCTCAGCGGTCTCCGAGTCTCTGGTCAACAGCTCTGTGCTGTTCAAAGCCCAAGTACAAGTGCATCACTGTTCTCTCATTTAAATGTAGAATAATTCTAGGATTCATGGCAATGCCAGCTTAAACTTTGCTCTAAAGAAACCCTTTGTTTTCAAATAAATCAGTGCCTGGTTTTAGATAATTCTATAAAGAATCCCATTCATCCACCACATAACATATTAGTTAACATGAAAAGAGCACCAAAGAGGCAGCCAACCTCAAAAAAATTCTGAAGAGAAGTGAAGTTAAACCCATCTATCTGGCATATGCCTTTAGAGTTACGTAGAATGTGTGTGGACACATACACAAGATGTAAAACCTCACTGGAAACAGCACAGTTTGCTCTGGATGCAGACACTTTAGGCTAAGACAGCTGAACATGTCAGAGCACACTGGCCATGCTCTCTCCCAGAGCAGTGTAATCCCTTGGGTTCTCTGTCACCACTGCCAGTGTCATGGTGGCTGTTCAAGGGACACCACCAAGGGACACTTAACAGAGGAACCCTCTGAAAACAGAATGATGTCAGGAAAGAGTTGTTAGACCCAGTGATCCCAAAGGTAACAGATATTCTTTTGCCAAGGGCTGATTTGGGAGGGTGACATTTAGGTGTTTTAATAACTGCTTAACCAGTTCCATGCTGTTTGGAAAATCCAGAACCCCTTGTAAGAGGAACTGATTGAGCTGAATTATTATTTACATGAAATCTGCTGTGAGTAGCAGATTAGATTAACACCATTAGAGCACTTAAATGAAACAGCAGGGCCTAGCAGTTGGAAAAAAAAATAAATCAGGAGGCAAATTGGATTCTAGGCTGTCAGCACCTACTGTGACTCCACATATCCCCCTCCTGTTTCACTTCTCACCTGTCCCAAAACACTGCTAGATGCTCTTTAACACTACATGTTCTTTCTACTTACCTTTTACAAAAACATAGCTTTAAAAAAAAAAAATTATTTTATTTTTTTTCTATAATCAACTGCACCATTCTACTGCAGCAAGGAAGCAGAGTCTCCTAGTTCTTTCATGCACTTGTCTTCAGGCGTTTGCCAGTCTGGGTACTTTTGCCAGGTAGCTTTTATTTCTGAACTGTTCTAAATATTCTCCATCTTGTAGGTTCTGGTAACATTCCAAACTTACTGTATCTGGTCAACAGTCAGTTTGCAAGGTATAGTTAAATCCCATCCAAAAGGAGTACAGAAGTGTTGGGTTTTTTCCTTAATTACCTCCTATCCCTCTTCCATCTTCTTCCCAACATTAATGCAAAGCACGTACCATAAACTGGAAATTCCACCCTGTTTAAGTAAAAGCATTCATTTTCTGAATGCTTAGTCCTTACTTATTTACTAAACTTAGTACAAAACATATTTTAGGGCTTGATAGTGATCCCAGTTCATAAATACCTAACGCTAAGATGCCAAAAAAAAAAAGTCTAAGCCTCAGCTATCATAATCTAAACACAGAGCAGTTCTGTCACAGTCCTGCAGGCTGAACACACTGGCATTTAAATACCTGTGTCTGGCACTGTATTCCATCCCCCTACACAGGGGATGGAAGAGGCCACAAGACAAGCAGGCCAAGGGCTGCAGCACATGTTCTAGGAGGTGAGTTGGAGGCAACTGGACTCACTCGAGCAAGGGACGTTTCAGGAGGACCTAAGAGCAGCCTTCCTAGGTCTCTGAGAAGGTTGCCAGCACAGACTCTTTTTGTTTTCCAAGCCATGCCTTGGGTTTAAAAGCAAACAGGAAAGCTACGAGATCTCAAAAACTGGTGCACAGTTTGCATATATTTAGAGAGCAGATTTTGCATCCTGTATTATATTGATAAACACTTGGGAATGCCTCCAGTGGCACAGCTGTTCAGTGAACACTCACACAGGAGGTGTAACTCCATGGGCACTGCAGATCTGTTCTGAGGCACCTGCTGCACTAGCAACACTGAGTCCAGAATCAGAGGAATAGCCATCCTCGGCCTAACTTCTGCTCCAAAATGTTTTGCAATTAACGATAAAATGAAAACAAAATAGTTTTGTTTCCTTGGTTATTTCACGACAGCAAGCAAGAGATGGGGCAGTACCATTGAAGGAAAACTGATTGCAAGAACTGGAAGAGGCGGTGGCAGCAGCAGGGCACCATGTTGGTGCCTCATAAGCAGACAGAAATCTGTCTGCCTTGCTTCTCAGTGGGGGTGAAGGATCAGAAGTTGGTACCCCTTTGGTTTACTCCAAGAGAAACGTAACGGTCTGGGAAGTTACACAACTTTTGCAGTATTTTGCAATAGTATTTGGCAAGGCACTTAGCATGAGCAGCTTGCCAGTCGCCCTCAGAGTTTCAAACAAAACTGCCAAGAAACAAGATGTGATATCTCTTCAAATACAGGAGCTTTGAAAGAAAATTTAGACACCAGTCTTGCTTATCTACACTTCTCCCCAACCAGGTGCTTTCCTGCCCTAAAACAAAGAAACATTGTAGTGGCAAAGCAAAGCATTTCAAATATGAGGGAATCTGGAATTTCCCTCTCCTTGTCATCTGGTGCTTGCAGGGCGTCCGAGAGACCCAAGCAAGAAGGTCACGTGAAGATTGGGCCTTCCTTCTTCCTGTGCTAAAGGCCAGGGAGGAAGAGTCGACCCAGAACTGGGTGAGGGAATGGAGTTACAGGTCAGACCACAGACACACAAAGCTGTGGTACAGATCCATTAACAACACCACCTAAAATCCTGATTAACACAGATGTGCCAGGCTGACACCTGTCACCACACAGACACACCACGAGAGAGGTGGCCCAGGATGGACATTCCCACACTGGTGGTGGGGCTCTCTCCTAGGAAACAGTGGATGTTCTCCCCACTTCAGCTTCAGAGCTTAAACTCCTACACCAGGACTACAAACAGCTCTCACCACCCACTGCAGATCTCGGAGATCATTCTTCTTCTAGAGGAGCTAGCCAAGCATTGCTCCTCTCTTGAAACTTGCAGGATGTCATGGAAATTCTCACCTCTGGTAACAGTCTCCTCAGCAGCGACCAAGCACCAGATCCCAGCCCTCCTTCGGGAGAACACACAAAGTGCTGCAACAGAGGGAGGTTCTGGTGCTTCCTCACATCAGCGTAGGGCAACCTGCTGCATCCTCCAGGAGATGGCCTGTGTTAAACACTCACTGACTTCAGCCTATGCCACGGCCGCAGAGGTGGGGGGGGATGTGGGCTTGAAGCCCTTGGGCACAGGGACCAGGAACCCAGGTTTCGACTACTGGAACACAGTTTACAAGTCCCAGCACCACCAGCTCACAGGGGAAGGTGAGCACTGGCCCCTCTTCTGGTGATATCTAAAAAGAAAGTCTACAGAGCTGCATTTTGGGACACAATCAATCCTATCAGCTTGGGTGTTTACAGTGTGCTTGCCAGGTGTCCTAGTTTCCTGATCTCCTCGGGGCTTTGATGCTCACTACAGCAGCTCTAGATAAGGCGCTTAGGAACTTTCTGCTTAAAGAGGGAGATCCAATACATTTAAGACACTTTCAGAGACAGGCAGACACCGTGTTAGGTGGTTGGGAAGACTGAGGGGATAAATTCTGCTCGAGAATTAGGAATGCAGGCAGGAACCTGATTAAAAGATTTGAAAATGTCCTCACAGTGTGCTGAAGCCCTTCGGATCTACTTTGGAAAGTGTAAGTGTTTGGTTTGCAGGTTATTTTAGCAATATGGATGCCACTTAAACTAGAACAAAATGAATCTTTCCATACAAACACTCCAAGTGTTCAAATAAAAAGAACATATTGCTTTACTACAGCTCAGCCTATATAATTACACAGATGACTTATGCTAGTTTCTAGTTCCTAGGTCTGCAGAAGAAAATAATTCATAGCAGTATAGGTCTTTGATGGCTTAGGAACATCCAAAAATGAGGTCGCAAAACCAACCACTACTGATTTCCCTTTTGGGAAGTGCCCACTGCTTAGAAATTACATTTCTCTGAATGACAAATTAGACATCCAAAAAACAAATAATCATTTACAACTGTAAATATATGTAATCTGATCTCAATTTACATGCAGAAACACAGGGCATTTGTGTGTAAAATGGCTTGTAGCCGCGGGACAAAAATGCCCTAGTGCTTGCATGCAAATTATAAAACTGAAACCATCTGGAAAATGCTCTGGGATGTGGGCAGGATAACCCAGGAGAGAGCTCCTGTGTGGATGTGGCTGAAGGATCACAGCTTATTAGAAGCTTATCCTGTATGGATGGGATGGAAAATAAGATGTGACACACTGTCCTATACAGTGCTGAATAACACGGACCTGCAATTAGCATGCATGGCATTATAAAATGACAGGTGATTTCCACCATGAATCCTAGTCCCCAGGGAAGAAAAGAGTTGCTTTGCATCTATTTTTATTTGCTAATACCTGTGACATTTTATTTGATGTACTTATTTTTGTCTCTCAGCATACCCTATTGAAATATCTTGTTGCTGGGTCGAGCCAGCTTTGGAGGCTTGCAGCTCCTCCAGCTAGTGAGGATGAAATGATTCTGCATGTTAAAAACCAGCAATCACTATTTTAAACACATGCCATTAGAAGTCCAATTATCCACCTACTTGTGGATTGGCTTTAAACAAGTCAAAAAATTGAAGAGAGTAGTAATTTTAAAGTGCCCACATCTTAAAGCTTGAACTGCTGGCTCCCTGCAATGCATTCTGTTGTAAACAGAGTGGGCTTAGGAACCACCCAGGGTCCCTCATGGGTCTTTTGAAGACCTCTGTTCAGTGAGACTTGAACATCCAGCTTTGTCAGGCTTCTTAGAAAGACACATGTCCTCAGAGAATGAAAATACAGACAGCAACAGTAAAAAACAACAGCTGCTACCAGCAGAATGAAGATCTCAGAACAACCTAAGCAATGAACTGGAAGTCTGGCTGTACTCGGGGTGCAGCCCGTGTATACAGCCCACATCACTCTCCCTCCCCTCGGGGAATGTTTAATCCTCTTTTAAGATAACAAAAGATACTGAATTTATTAGATTAACATGAAAGAAATTAAATGCAAGGGCTGTCAGCATCTGTTTTGAGTGTCCAGTATAAACGTCAGTGCTATTTCAATGTTCAGAGCATGTAACAAAGAGGCTGTAGCACTTTAGAAAGAAATACAGAGATTGCTGACTGGTTTCTGCTGCCAACTAGTGCATGTTCCTGCTCTTCATGCACTCCCAAAAATTAAGGAAAGAGCCTGGCAGCATTCAGACACAAAAGCAGCTCTGCAGGAGGATGTAAGGCTCAGCAAGGGGAGGCCAAGGAGCGCTGGCCAACACTCATGGAAGAACCGAGCCGGAGACACCCTGCAAATAGAGTCAGGCAGGTGAACGCTGTGGGATGCTCCTCCAGGCTCCATGAGTTCTCCTCCCAATGCAAATGCTCCAAGTCTGCGTCAGAATTTTACCTTCCCCATAAAGGATCTGTGTAGAAATTACCAACACTTTGCAATTCCTTCTGCATGGGAAGATAAAACATTTTCATTTTCTCCCTGCCTCCAACCTTCTCTCATACTGAAGGTGTTTAAAGGGGTGAAAGGCAACTCCAGCCCTTGCGTTCCTGGCACTGAGACCACCAGAAAGAGGGACCACAGACCTGAACCGCGTGCACTGCTTCCCTGGAAAAGGGCTTTTCAGCTCTGAATGTCAATGCCAAGCCGTCCCTTACCTCTTAAACGTCTGCTGCCAGCTTAGGGCTACTGTCTGCACGGAATCAAGTAGTGGAACAGAAATGGAGTTTGGTGGTGTCTGTAGTTGCAACCCATAAATCAAACCCTCCCACACCCAGCCAGCCAAGCACAAATAAAGCATAGCATGTAAAACTACACACAGGGTAAGGCATAAAAACATCAGGGCAAGAGCAGGGTGGGGATGAAAAAACATAAGACGAGAGGAGAATGTGCCATGCAGAATGACTTTGCATATATAATATCTACAACTAGACCAACCGGGAGGGGAAAAAAAAAAAGCAGAAGTTTCTCCATGTTTGTTTATTCATCTGGGAGCACTTCGCCCCCAGTCCGTAACTGGATCTCCGGCTCACACCCCCCGCGGAAAGCTGGGAGGGGGGCACACTGGCCAGGCTCCACAGAAACGACCGGGGGTGTAAGAAAAGCCATTTTCGGGCTGCAACAAAAGGCAGGCAAAATAGCCCCGTGTCCCGCGTCTCCCGTCCCNAAACTACCGGGTCACTCCGTCAGCTGCAGAGCTGGCGCACCCGGGCAGTGGCAGCAATGAGGGACTTTTGATGCCAGTGGTTATAGCACTGTAGAATCGTTTGGGTTGGAAAAGACCCTTAAAGTCATTAAACCCAAGCGCTACCCCAGCACTGCCAGGGC
>VWZY01004647.1:481899-492741 GCA_013399075.1 Chloroceryle aenea
CGGCTGCCGGCAGACCCCGGGATGTGGGATTCGAGGCCGGATTACCGGGATCCTCCGGTTAAACTGGTGGATAATCCCGGGCGACGCGCTCTTTGCCACGTCCAGCACAAACCGGGCAGCGGCTCGGGNTTTCCATCAGGCAATTTCCAGCCACTCCTCAAATCTGGAGCATTGCAGGGGGTTGTTATGACCCAGCACTTGGCCTTGTTGAACCTCATCCCATCGGCTTTGGGCCATCAATCTAGTTTTCTTCATCTAGCCAACAAAAATAAATTAATTGGGTCGGATGGAGGGAAAAGGCATTGATCCAGGGTGCAGAACCATCCTCTTCCTTCTGTCTTCTAGGCATTATTTTGCCTTTTTTCTTCAATAGTCACTTTCATTTCTCATTTCTCACATGTAGTAAAATAGGATGTAGTAAAAATAGAGTTATCAGTTTGTCTCAAGCAACATTTGTCGTCTCTTTTCTGGCTGCTTTCTTCTCACATATTACCAGGGGATGCAACACAGAAAAGCCCACCCCACCCTTCATTTGTGCAATTCTGTCTCAAAACACTTCCCTGTATCAGATTCATGCTTCATGGCACACTGAAGAAGACGGTACCATCTGGGCAACTGTAAATTCACACTTCTTCCAAGCTCAGTTCTCTGCACCAGAGACTGCTGTGGCTGCTCGGGCCGTCGCATTCCTGAACAGCCACAGCACAAGCCCTAAATGTCAGGGAGAATCTTAACCACCCCTGCCTTCCATATAGGCAAATTTCACCTTAGGTGAAATCCTCTTAAAAACAAATAAACAAACAAAAAACCAACAACAACAAAAGGAACAAATAAAACAATACTTGCTACTATAGTCAACGTTGTCATAATTGCACTGTAAGAACAGCGTGATTTCCTCCTGCTCTGGAATTCCTCTGTGAGGACATAAGTACACACGCAAGGTCCCCAGTGCTACATGACCTGTAAGAAGAAGCCCTCAACCTAGAAAATCTTTCAAAGGTTGGTCTCAGCCCTGCTGCTGAACAAACAAAGCTAATAGATGTGCCTCATTGGTTCCGTCATCTCTTTGCTCTGTCGTTTGTTGTCTTTTCTTACACCCATCCTTGCAGACAGGTCGGTTTATCGACACGCGGGTCAATGTCTGAGGAGCTCACCTTGAAGCACCAGCAACACAGAAAGAGAAAATGGGGAAAAAAACAGAGGATGATGACATCCTGCTTTTAAAGCATAATGAAACTCCTATCAACACCGGCAGCCTGGCCACGGGCTGAGGTCAGAGCAAACCCTTTGTGCAGGACCTGTGGAGATGCTGTATCCTCCACCACACCGTGAGAGACCCGAAGGGGGGAAACATCTTTTGCAAGATCATCATCACTTCTGCCTCCTTGCTAATCCTTCTTTCGCCCTCTTTGTCGCTTCACCGATTTGCATGCCTCCACCTTTCTTCCCTTTGCACTTCTTCCCCATGGCAACTCTGCCTCCATACATCCTACTTTCACCTCCTCCCACATCAAGAAGCTGCATAATAGCGCAGGCTGAACATTAGAAGGGAAAATTGAAAAGACAAAGGGTCGTTAGCTGATGTGGACTGGCAGGGAGCTTTGTAGCACTACAGGCCATCAGCCAAAGTAGGGAGAAAAGAAATAGAGATAGGCTGAGGACAAGAGGGATGAAAGATGTTAAGAAAGTTTAAAGAGTGCAGAAAGCTCTACGAGGTGATCTTTCACCTCGGCTTGTCTGCTCGGCAGACCTGACAGCACACGCTCGGGCGCGTTAGATCCCCCACAGCCACGCGCTAGCAAAGAAATCAATGGCTGCGTATCATCAGAAAGGCTTGTTGGGACATGGCTGCCACTGCATGCACCTTCACCCAGAGGCTCCTAGCTGCAGCCTCACAAATTCCCATCTTTACAGGGCAAGGAAGGATAATGTTCATCTTCTGGGAGCTAGCTAAGGGTTCATATTTATAATAGACGTAGAGCTTTCTAAGGTAGAAGTGTCGAGTTCACTTTCCTCCAGTAAGGTACTGTGACACTTCATGTTTCACTGATCACCTGAAAGATGGACTACAGGGATTAAAATGAAAGTTAAACACAAATGTTAAATAAAAAGCAAGTTAAATGCTTTATTGAACTGCTGGAAATTGGTTGCCAAACCACACCCGGGGATCCCTATCTATCTCCTGTTGTACCTCCAAAGAAAAGTCATCTTCTCCAGCACATCGCCAGGAGGCTTTCAAATCCACACCCAGGCCAGAACAGGCAGAGAGGAGCGGAGGTCGCCCTTCCCATAGTCACCAGTTTAAACTGATTTCTCCTGCTTCTTCTTCCCACTTGGAGTAGGAAGAAAATACTGCCAAGTTTGCGTGTGGAATGTAAGGACATGTAAAGACTGTTACTTAGCCCCTGACTAGAAGCAACTTTCAGTTCTTCTCCTGAGACGGTGGGAGGTAGGCAGTTAAGCACAGGATCCTCCACCTAGATAGCCAGCAAACGCTCCATTCTCTCCCCCTTCTTCCCCAAAGTAAATTTGTCATTCTTTTATCATATCCTCTTACTCAACTGCTGTGGTATTATTAAACATTTAAGTATGTTCTCTGTAAAGTTCAAGGTTAATTAGACCAGAAGGTTCACTGCCCTTCACCTTTTGTTCCTGGATCGACTGTTAAGGTTCATCTATTCACACCACGAGCCTGTTTAATTCCTGCCTACAAAGCAGAGCCCATTTTTTGCATTCAGAATCCCTGCTGCTATGAACTGTCATGTGAACCACCCGTCACGCTGGCTGCAGCACCCACCTCTGCAAGCAGACTCTGCTAAAATCATGGAGGTATATCCTTTAATTCTGTAATAAACAGCTTTAAAAATAATACAACTCTCTTTAATACAATCAATAACCCTCAAACACCAAGCCATGAGTGAGAAGCTATCTCTCTACAAAAAGATGGAAGAGAAAAGTCAGTATGGCACATACCCCGAGGGGGCTACGTAATTCCTGTATCTGGATACCACCAAACAGAGAACCAAAGGATACAGCAAAGAAAATGTGAGCACACGTATAGTCATCCTGCTGACTGCAGCGTGGAGTAATTAAGCATATAACAAATGAGAGGCCCTAAGGAAAACTCTCAGATGCTTCTTAAGATAGTTTTATAGGGGGAATTGGGATTAAATCTTAGCAGTACAGTAAAACCCCACATCATATGACAGAACAATGAAAGTCTCCAAGAAGCTGAAACTGAATGAACTGACTGAAGTTGCAGTGTAACAAAACATCCCTCTTAGGAAACAGATTTATTTAATGAAGTGGTAATTTTGTTTCTTCCCTCTTTTCATTTTCACTCCAGCTGTGGTGGTTGTTTTGAGGAACAAGCGAGTCCCTGCCTCACATGTTTCCCACGAGTTACCAGGAAGGACCAAAGATGAGGCAACAGCCTTCCCAAAAACAGAATCTCAAAACCTACCACAAATTCATGGAGCTGCTCTTGTTTGTCCTACTATAGGAGTTGGGGTGTAAAGTCTTTAACAGAGAATAAGCCTTTTGAGCGGGCAAGGGCAGAAGGCTGTGAGGAAGCTGACCTGCCCATTTCTAAGGGAGTGGAGGAGTTCCTATGGTTTTTACATGTGGAATCCTTTTTCATGTAAGTGTAAATTGGAGTGTTGCTGCTGAATGCTTGCTCTTCACTAACCCAGGTCCTCTTTTCAGCCCTGCTGATAGTGACAGTCCAATATAAAAATTAAGATAAAATTCTAAAAGCCTCTGTTTTGTAATTTTGTAATCACCTCTCACAGAGCTCCAGCAGGAAGAGTGAGTGTCCCTGGTGTGGTAACCGACTGATCCAGGGATCTGCTCTCAGCAGAGCATGTCTCAAACGCTGGCAGCTATCTGCACCTGAGATAGCTTCTTTCCTGGTGGGAACTGCTGGAAGTTTACGAGAAATCCTTTTGCACACACGACAGGAGATAGCAGCTCACAAAAGGTCTGTTTGGGAAGCGTCTGGACTCCTCGGAAGCAACTGAGGCAGAATGATCAAAGTAGGGATTAGATAAACCTAAACCTAACCCGAAGTTAAACAGTGGCAAAAATGCCATGTTCTCCACACCAGAATATTTTCAGATCTGCTTTGTTTCTAAAGAGTTATTTGGGGAAAATATCCACCGTCTCTCCTACACCTAGACTTGAAAGGCAAGGTTTTGGGCACAGTTACATATCCTCTAGTTTCTTTTCCTTCTTATTCTGACAAGTGTAGTAAAAACACCTTCCCAAGGCCTTCTTCCAGGGGTCTGGCATTGTGCAATAAGGAGAGGGATTGTTGGGACTCCTTTCCTGCAGAGCTGGGCTTTTCCACCCTGGCAGAGGCTGCTTATGTTGTCTCCGTGTACCAGAGGCCCCACATGCATCTCTTTCCCCTTCCACTACCCTGTTGATTCACTGAATCTCTAGTTCTCAAATACTTCAGCCAATTTTTCATTCATGCTCAAATGCCCATTTTGCTTTTTCCTACGTTTCAAGATAGTCAGGGTGGTTTTGCTCTTCTTCTGTTAGGAACATTCCTGCAAATTTCCCAGTTCATCTTGAGTGCTGGGCTGGCTGCTCCTGGTGTAAACAGGAGGTGAACAAAACTATCAGAGGAGTAGATTTATCACTCACAGACTCAGAAAGATAGGAAAGGGTTGGGAGTAGAGCAGATTATTTAACGTGGCCCAATATAATCTCTGATGTATTTTCTCACATCCTCATCTTTCTTTACTGAGATCTTGACTCTGCTTTCCAGGCTGTGTGGGATACCAGCCCCAGTTACCAGCTCTTGCATGAGGACACACATTGCTCCTCTCACATCTCTTGTTTGTTTGCTTGCTTTTCTTTCTAGACCATGATTATTTCTTGTTTCATCTAGCTTGGACTTTCCCCTGTTGGTTCACGTGCTTCTTGAGACGAGGTACCAACACACACTGCTCTTGCTGCAAGTTGCCATGTCAACCCTTTTGTCTTACCTGTGACACTCATGCTCTGAATCCTTCAAAGGGCTTTGCTTTTCCGTAACAAGATGACAGGGCTGACTCACAATCTCTTTGTGATTCACTGCAGGCCCTGATGCCTTTTGAAGACTGTTTCCAATAAATTTACTTCCTTATCTTGTGATTGTAAGTGGGAATAAAGTATTATATATGCTAATTTCAAATCCTATTTATTTAATCTTGTCAAGATCATTTTGAACTATGAATTTCTCCCCCAAAGTGCTTGCAACTCTTCCCAGCTTAGTGCTTCCCACAAGTTTAATAAGTATAATCTCACACGTAATTAGAGAACAGACTGAGGACAGATGCCTGCACCACCTCATTTCGATGCACTTTTAGAGCAGGTAGTGACCAGCTGCTCCGCATGTGCCGCGGCTCCGTAAGGCTGCTGGAATCATGGCTCCTCCAGCGAGCACAGCGGTGTCCACTAGCTTCCTTGGAAGGTGTAACGTGGGAGGATACCCAAGCTCACTTTTCTCTTCACCCCCATTTTGTTGGAGTAATTAATGAGTTCTGGGCCTCAGAACAGTCATTCATGTTCTCAGATCATGGGTTCCTGTCATAGTTACATGTCTTGTGAACTTCCCTGCCATGTTTGCTGTACCCATGAAATCTTGGTGCACAAACAAAGCTTGTCCTGCTTTATTTGCTCAGTAGTGTACAGTGATAGAATCATTGAGTCGTTGGGGTTGGATGAGACCATTGAGCCCACCCGCTCCCCCAGCACTGCCAGGGCACCCCTGACCCCTGGCCCTCAGCACCACAGCTCCACGGGGGGCTTGGAAACCCCTCNNNNAACCCCTCCAGGGGTCACGGGGCCCCCCCCCCTGCCCTGGGCAGCCTGGGACAGCCCTGGAGGGGAAGAAATTGTTCCTCAGCTCCAACCTAAACCTAAACCTCTCCTGGGGCTGTTTCCCCTTTTCCTGTCATTTGTTCCTTGGGAGGAGAGCCCGACCCCACCTCACTTGGGATGTTCAGCAGTTAGACCGCCTGTTTTTATTTGATTAGTCTGATAAAAGGCAATAGAGTGACAAAGTAGTTGTGCCTTACAGCACTAAGGCAGCTTCTGGGATCAGTGGGAAGGTTCCCTTGGCTGGCTTCTGCTGACACCTACTGCCAGAGCTGAATGCAGCAAAGGAACACTGGAGGAGGCTCTGACACGGTCCCGCCAGCCTCATGGCATGTAGCTTTGGATTCGGACGGGCAGTGTCGTACTGGAGGAGATAAATACCATCCGTAGTCTTATGAAAATAAGAGGAACACCTTTCAGAAATGGCAAAGTCTCCAGGAGCAATTTGTGGCTTTGGTTTTTTGTTTTGTTGCTCTTTTTATGATAAAATTATTGAAGAGCAAGGGTTAATTGAAAGTCACTTTATGCACCTTCCCTGATAGAAGCTAATGAGTTAGTTTATGGCTACAAGTAAATGCTTCTCAAAGGCAAAAAAAAGTTGTAACTTTTACACCTTTGTTGTTACTGTGATAGTTTTATGTCAGGTTCCAGAAAAAGCTTCCCCTCAAAGCAATTCCTGCCCATTGGTGGGGACCTGCTTCTCTGCTTTTCCAAACCTCCTTTTCACTTGTTTCAGTACCTCGAAATTACCTCCAGGGCCGGGAAGTGTGATAGAAGACCCCACTCACTGGAAGGCTGTCAGGTTTAGTGAACTACGGCCACTTCCTGCACACAGGAGCTGTGGTTTAGACCTTTAGGTGCATGAAGGACTAAGAGCCTTCTGAGCTGTCAGAAAACTAGAAACTGTGACACATCTGTCTGCCAGCGGTGAGGGTATTTGTGCATTCCAGCAGGTGGGATACTGTGCTCAGCTGGTAAAGGACAGGACAACAAACCAGTTGGAAGGGTTCATCTGGTTTATATTTGAACTGTAATAACATCTAGGTTAAAGCCCTCAGGAGCAAATCTGAGTGGAGGGTGGCTTTGTTTGATTTTCTCTTTCAGCCCATCCAGCCACTGCCACCATTTCACTTTGTGTACCAAGTTGTCCCCCGTGTCTTCAACACTGAAAAATGCGGGCTCTCAGCCTGTCAAATTCTTCCAAATTTAAGCATAATCAGAAGCCAGGCATCACTGCTCCGTGTTCTCTGTAGGAAGCATTCATTGTCTTTGTCACCCATTTACATCCTTCACCTGGGAGTTGTTCTGTCCTGGAAACGGCTGCTGAATCTTCTCTGCTCAACTGAGTATTTGCAGAGGGAGTCTCACTAAGGGCCAGGCAGCAAATCGGGATGCTTAATGTCAGAGAGATTTCAGTGAGCCTTTGAAAGCCGCCGAGACCGGTGACTGCACACGCTGTGAACATGCAGCTCAATACGGCAGGGAGTGTGTCAGGTGCTCGACCTTTTTTATCTGGAGGCATTTATCTTTTAGTGTAATGGGATTGTACCACTGCTTCAGTTTGTATTTGACAGAGCACTATGGAAAGCAGATAAATACTCACACTAATTGCCATTGAGGCTTCTGTATAATCAGGTTACACATCGAAGCTAATAACACTTACATTCTCCTCTTTTTTAATGGTCGACTGCCCTAAAGATTGGTTTTCTATTGACAGTTGCTGGATGCTGACAGTCCTGATGAATCCATTTTCTTTGCCAGTTGTGCTGGCATCAGCTCCCAGAGAGAGATTCAGAACAAAAAATGCGGGCCCTTACTTCAGCAGAGGACTCTGCATGGGTAACCAACTTAATTTGCTGGCAAGATAGGGCCTCAGAACCAGATTTTGAGCCAAGAAACAAAAACATAGCTAAAAAGCCCAGAGTACCCACTGAGCAGCTTGTCTTGGATGCTGGGATTGTCCCTGCATGGGTGTCAGCTGTGGAGCTGTTCTTACCGGAGAAGGCTGTGCCTGAACAACATTGGGAACATGGACTTTGCAAAGCCTTTGAGCAGCTGATTCGGCTAGCTGTGATGAGCGTTAGAACCCCTGCCCAGTGTTTCCCTTTTCACGTTGTTTTCCTAACGTGCCCGTGTTTTGCTAACACACATACCAACTGCATGTCGAGCAGCCCAGATTTGGTCTGGCGGGGAGGGAGGAATGACATCAGCGTTAACAAAGCACAGCTATTAGTGGTGTGAAATGCAGAACCTGTCGCTGTGGCAGCAGTTCAAGCTCTGACTCTGGGAAAGCACTGAAGGAAAACAGGTTTTCATTTTGGGTATCACTGGAAGGCAGTAGCAGTAGAAGAGGGATATGGAAGTTGTCCAGTTGGATGTGTCCTGGATAACACTTGCCAGTCCAGGTCCTCAAAATAAGCCAGATGCTGTTTTCTAACCACCATCGACTAACTATTAATTAACCCAGAGGTTAATGAAAGCTGAACTGAAGCTGCTCAGTGGTGATTCCTGTCCTTCCAGAATGCTGTGCTGGGCTGTGCACTGCCTCTGAGGACAGGGAGGAAGATGATACTGCCATCTTCCCTTGAGCTCACCCTTGGGTTTTCTCCCTCCTCCTTCTGGAGTGTGGGGCTGAAATCCAGAGTGCTTTGGGGGCCGGGTCAGGCAAAACTGCTGGTCTTGCAGGCTGGGCAGGATCAGCTCTGCCAGGGATTCAAGGCAAGTAACACCAGCCTTTTAGCTCCCCCCTCTCCATAACGCGTGGTATGGAGAGCATGGCGAGCCTTGGTGAAGGCTGACAGCAGCTTCCACTTCTGACAAGATAGAGCATCTTCTAGTTTATCATCCTCTGGCTTTGGCACAGCACACAAACCTTTTGTGTCTGCTTAGCTGGAAACTTCTGTCATTGCTCTTCCAGGGAAACAAGTCCCATGAGAAATAATTGCTTTATCCTGGGAATGACCCATTTCCTGAGGGCAAATGACAAGAAGAGAGGGAATAGCACTGGGCAAAGATGAAATGTAACATATTAGGTCTTCCATCCTGGGCCTGAAATGAGTTTTGTCAGGCAGTGCTCAGTTCTCATCAACTTTGTAATCGGTGTGATCTTCGAGTATGAGGTAGATTTGAAAGTAATCCTGCTTTGAAAGGTGTCCTACTTCCCTGACCATGATGCTGCTGTTCCCATCGCCTGTGGAAGCAGCGTGGTTATCGCCGTGATCTCTGGTGGGATTCGGTGATAAAACACAGAGCTCCTTCTCCTGGTTGCCAGATACATTCTATAACGCTCGTAAATAAATATGCATGTAATTTGCATAAATTATTGGCTCGCCAGAGCATTGGGGTTTTTATCAAAGAAAGTGTGCTGTTGCAGGAGTTGCTTGGGCAATCGGTCAGCCAGGGTGGGAAGTCTCATATCGCTGGAACACTCACAGAGGTCACTCGTCAAAAACATCTCTGCTAATTAGGGTCAAGTCAGCACAAAAGATCGATTCCTCTATTGAACGTCGTTTATCAGAGAAACTGATGTAGGGAATAGGAAGGAGAAATGCTTTTGACTTTGCAGTCATAGTTTATCAAGTGCTTTCGTAAACCCATCTGTCTAGAGCAGTAAAGAAAACACCATTTCCATCGGCTTTGACAGCGAAGCGGATTGTTTCACCGGGCTGCTGCCTGTTATGTACTACAGAGTTCTATCAGACAGGGGCAGAAGTGTTTATTGCCACCCGTGGAGAGCTGGGTAGCTCCAGAGCCCAGTCCTCTGACATCCCTGCAGCGCAGGCCGGGCGAGCGCAGGACTGCCAGGCCCCATGCCCTGAGTGCCACCCGCTCTCCGTAGCTGCCCCCGTGGAGGGCAGGGGCTGCCCCTCTGGCCTTTCTGCTGTGTCCCCACTGCTTGCGAAGGGCGGGACAAGGACTGAACGGGCGCAGGCTGCTGTTTGTCCCCAAGTACAGGGCTCCTTGGCAGGTTTACGGAGCTGGTGATGCTGCTCACTACCTTACTGTCAAACACGGAAAAAAAGAATTGGTAGCAGGCAAGATGAAAATCTGTCTCATAATTTTCACCTTTTTCTCTTCAGACGTCCCAGGTTTTGAAAGCTCAGATGGGAGCTGATGCTGTGGAATGCATACATTTCCACACACATCTCTATCAATCTACACTTGACAAATGACTGTAGCTGAGAGGGACTGAGCATGCACAGCCCCGCTGCCGTCACTGGAAGGTGGCAGTGCTGTCTGCCACAGGGACAGGCCTGGAGCCATTTTTTCCCTTAAGCCTGTGATAAAGCACAGAAACAGATTTTTTCTGTGTGTATTAATCATCCACATCTTTATAATTTAAGTGTTAGGATTCATCAAGTTGCTGCATAAATTATTTTTCCTGGATTAATGAAAACTGAACATGCTTTTTGTATTGGAAAGTACAAGTGCAATACACTCTCTGCGATTGTTATTCCAATTTTAAATCATTTGGGTGACTACAGACTGAGGCCTTGGGATGTGAACACCAGGGGCTGGTTTGGTGGAGCCAGGATGTCAGAGGAGGGAGGACATGGTCATTTTTGCCCTTGTAGTTGTAGGGCCGGGTCACTCTAGTACTTGGCAATACCCAGTGAGGTCCTACTTTGACCTCTGCAAATTCAGCTTTTGTTTTCCTTTATTAAAAGAGAAATATCTGTAATGGCTTCCGGAGAACTTAGAAATACATGTGCTAGCAGTAACCCTCCTTGATCGCCCTGCTGCCAGCCCCCTGTAATTGGGCTGGAAGCTGTGAATATTATTCCCTTTCATTTCTGTCCAGTCTCACTTCGGACGGGCGCTGGAGATAACGTGAGCGCCAGCCCCGTTCCCTCATTATCTGCTGATGTAGCACCAGCAGGAGGGATCCCTTCTGCCAGCAGTCCCTCGGGTCTCGTTCGGGTGCTATCAGCAGCCGGCAGCCGGGGAACACCTCCCTTTAGAGAGCTCACCGCC
>VWZY01004647.1:493304-509316 GCA_013399075.1 Chloroceryle aenea
GGTGACGGACCCCGACCTGGTGCTGCACAACCTGCTGCGGAACGCGCTGCTGGGCGTCAGCGGCGCCGGCCCGCCCCGCAGGAACACGGAGCTCGTCAAAGTCATGGGCCTGTCCAACTACCACTGCAAGCTCCTGGCCCCCCTCCTGGCCCGCTACGGTATGGATAAGCAGACGGGGAAAGCCAAGCTCCTCACGGAGATGAACCAGGGAGACATCTTCGACTGCTCTCTCTTGGGTGACCGCGCCTTCCTCATCGAGCCGGAGCACGTCGAAACCATCGGTTATGGCAAGGACCGCTCCGGCAGCCTCATCTACCTGCACGACACCCTGGAAGACATCAAGAAGGCCAACAACAGCCAGGAGTGCCTCATTCCTGTCCACGTGGATGGAGATGGCCACTGCCTCGTCCACGCAGTCTCGCGGGCACTTGTAGGCAGGGAACTCTTCTGGCACGCCCTGCGAGAGAATCTGAAGAAGCATTTTGAGGAGAATCTGAGTCACTACAAAGCACTTTTCCATGACTTTATTGATGCAGTGGAGTGGGAGGACATTATCAATGAATGTGACCCTTCGTTTGTTCCTCCAGAAGGTGTGCCCATGGGCCTTAGGAACATTCACATCTTTGGTCTGGCCAACGTGCTTCACCGGCCTATCATCCTGTTGGACTCCTTGAGTGGAATGCGAAGCTCTGGAGATTATTCAGCGACGTTCCTCCCAGGTCTCATACCCCTAGAAAAATGCATGGGGAAAGATGGCATGTTGAACAAGCCAATCTGCATCGCGTGGAGTAGCTCAGGACGTAACCACTATATCCCTCTCGTTGGAATAAAAGGTGCTGCTTTACCTAAACTGCCTAGAAAGCTACTCCCTAAAGCCTGGGGAGTTCCTCAAGACCTCATCAAAAAGTATATCAAGTTAGAGGAGGACGGTGGTTGTGTTATTGGAGGAGACAGAAGTTTGCAAGATAAGTACTTGATGAGGCTCGTTGCTGCAATGGAGGAGGTTTTCATGAGTAAACATGGTATCCATCCCAGTCTCGTGGCTGACGTTCATCAGTATTTCTACAGAAGGACTGGTGTCATTGGAGTCCAGCCTGAAGAAGTCACTGCAGCTGCCAAAAAGGCGGTGATGGACAACCGCCTTCACAGGTGCCTCATCTGCGGGGCCCTGTCCGAGCATCACGTGCCTCCGGAGTGGCTGGCTCCTGGCGGGAAGCTCTATAACCTGGCAAAGAGCACCCACGGCCAGCTAAGGCCTGACAAAAACTACAGCTTTCCCCTGAACAGTTTAGTGTGTTCTTACAACCCTGCAAAGGACGTGCTGGTGCCAGACTACAGCCTGAGTAGTTTGACTGCTTGTAACTGGTGTCACGGTAACTTAGTGCGTCGTGTCAGAGAAGATGGATCTGTTCTGTATTTGGATGGGGACAGAACTAATACCAGGTCTACAGGTGGCAAATGTGGCTGTGGATTCAAGCACTACTGGGAAGGTAAAGAGTACGACAATCTCCCTGAAGCTTTTCCTATTACTCTCGAGTGGGGAGGTAGAGTGGTGAGAGAGACAGTCTACTGGTTCCAGTATGAAAGTGACACATCTCTGAACAGCAACGTGTATGACGTCGCCATGAAACTTGTTACCAAGCACTTCCCTGGTGAATTCGGGAGCGAGATTCTCGTTCAGAAAGTTGTCAACACAATACTGCATCAAACTGCCAAAAAGAACCCCGATGATTATACCCCTGTAAATATCGATGGTGCTCACGCCCAAAGAGCTGCTGATGTACAGCAGGGACAAGAGTTAGAGTCGCAACTTCCAACCAAAATTATTTTGACTGGACAGAAGACAAAAACTTTGCACAAGGAGGAGTTGAACATGAGCAAAGCTGAAAGAACTGTTCAGCAGAACATCGCAGACCAGGCTGCTGTCATGCAGAAACGGAAAAGTGACAAATTGAAACAAGAGCTTAAAGGGCAACCTCGGACTGCTTCTCCCGGGGCTGTCCGGGAGGGGCCCTCATCCGCACCTGCTACCCCAACAAAGACCCCCTATTCTCCAACGTCCGTGAAAGAAAAGAAAATTCGAATAACCACAAATGATGGGAGGCAGTCAATGCTCACCCTGAAGTGCACTACCACCTTCTTGGAGCTGCAGGAAAGCATAGCGAGGGAATTTAATATCCCCCCCTATTTGCAATGCATTCGCTACGGCTTTCCCCCCAAGGAGCTGCTGCCTCCCAAAGAAGGCATGGAGAACGAGCCCGTTCCCCTGCAGCACGGCGACAGAATCGCGATAGAAATCCTGAAAGGTAAGGAGGAGGGCAGGCAGGCTGCTGCGGCACACCCGGCCCATGCTGGGAAGCACGAAGACATCGCTGTGACCAGTAAAATCTCATCCAAGGAGCTGCAGGAGCAGGTGGATAAGGAGATGTACTCTCTCTGTCTGCTGGCAACGCTGATGGGTAAGGCTGCCTTCACGTCATACCTTAAGACTATTTTTAGGTAGAAGATAACATTTTACAAACTGTTATTACATCTGTGTCTTTTTTTAATGATTTTCTGTAACCATGGAGAAGATCAGTTCCTTTATTCCTCTGCTAGAAGCACCTTAATGTGCTATTAGTGATCTGTTGAGTGGTGTGACTTCTTAAAATGCGTTTGTGAGACACTCGGTCTCTCTGTGCTGTGAAGTCCTCAGTTAACTGCTGCTTAGAAGTTGCTGTGTTCCTCTGCTCTCTGTTTGTCCTGTGTCTCATGAAGCACGCATCTGATGTGCATGTGTGTGAGCTACAAGTTCCCTTTTTTTCCCTACATCTCCCTCAAGTTTCAGAAACAAATTCCCAGAGGAGGTGAGAAGGGGACATTGAGTGTCTGCTTGCTGGAAGTTTGGTGACCAAACTCTCATCTTTGTAGTAGGATTTAGCCCTGGCATTTCTCCCCCGAGCTCTGGCATTTCTCCCCGCTAGTTTAAGCAAATCAACACGACATTGTCTCCTCAGCTAATCTGCTAATTTGAAGTGAAGAGCTGGGCTTTTCAATGTGCTGTGGAAAGCATCATTCAGAGTGTGAGCTGAGGAGGAACTGGAAGAATCTAAATGCGGGTTTGAATGCCAAAGGTGGACCCAGGGTTGCAGAGCTCTGCCTGGAAATGGTTGGTTGTGTGAATCCGACTGTTAATCATTCAAGACCAGAGGACTTTTCTCAGGTGCCTGTGTTGTTTATTTTTGTATTTGGACTCGGGAAACCTGGACCTTCATTTGTGTACTTCCTTCATCAGGTTTCCCAGTTCCTGCTGCTTAGTGGCAGGAAGTAGAGCAGTAATTACCCTACATTTAGGTCTATGAACAAGCTGAATAGCGATGTTTACAGGGCTTTTTTGTGGGAGCCTTCTCTTTTGCTGGAGGGATTTGGTGTGGCTAAATCATGTGATGTTTTAGAAACGAAACCATTACGTAACCAGAGTGGTGTGTCAGAAGTTCATCAAGCAGAACTTTGATTCTTTTCCAAGCCTGATTGTTTTAACTCCGGTGTGCTGAATTGCCAGCCACCTCCTCACTCTGACACTTACACCCGGTTCCAAAGTGCAGGGCAAGTGCAGGTTTAAAAGCTGTCTTAATTTGGAGATGAAGCTTAAAAGAGTTTTCAGGATATACTGCTGACCGTGTGCTTTGATTGGCTCACGTTAAACGCCCATCAGAGGGGTTTGTGTCATATTTTACATCTCCATTAGCTGTGAGCTGATCCTGTATTCAGGGGTCGATTTTGTCTCTGGCTGTCGCTGCTGGTAGATTCTGCTTTCGAAGCACAGGCTGCCGTAGGATTTGCCTCACCCTCCCCTGGCTGCATCCATTTTGCATTACTAATAGAAGTAAAAGTGGCAGCAAATGATAACCAGTTGGAATAACTGATGTGGCTACTGAGTAAGATGCTGGTTTTATATAATCACTTTCCCCATCGGGGCTTCATTTTCCTTTAAAGACACTTGTGGAAAAAATCTGGGCATTTACAAATGGGCTTTTTAATGGGGAAGCCAACTCTAGTAAAACTTCCTCCATCCTTGCACTTTCTTAGGAGTGTTGGGGTGGTGGCTCCTGCAGGGGGTATATTCAGCCTCTGGGGACAAGGACCCTGAGTGCTTCTCAGCAAGGTTCCTGTGTCACTGAAACGAGTGCTGCAAAGTTCCAAGAGTCAGCTTATCCCCCACGCTCGTGTTGTGATTTTGTTCTGCTGAAAACGTTCATCTGGTCCAGTCAGGTTGGACTGGGCAGAGGGGAGGTGCTGTTGGCTCGCTGGGCCACACACAATTTTCTTTTTTCTCCCCAAAGCCCCCAGGGAGTGTCTTCAAACAACTACAGCTGTTCATTCTAGATGCTTAAAAGCTTTCCTTTAGGGTCTCCTGTAGACTGACGTGATGCTGCTTTCATCTTTCAGTTACTAGAACTGCTCTTTTCTCATCTCAGTTAGGTAATATTAACACTTCAGACAGTGTTCTTTATTTTTTTCTGGTTATGGTTTAAAAATAAGCCCTGGGAAATCAGATACTGTAACTTCTGGACCATTTAACTTGCTACACGTGAATTTTTGTAAAGCTGTCTCCTCTTTTGTTGTTGTTTTTGTTTTGTTTAGCTCAAAATACAGAATTCAATGGGGAAATTACTGAGGGAATTGTAATTTAACATGGTTAAAAGATTATATTTTTAAACAGATTTAATTCCTCTCGTGTTGAAGGACTCTGGATATGTGCAAGCCAAGCATGAATCTGTTTTTCACATTGAGTTTGTCAGTACACAAGAAATCAGAAGAGCCAGATTTAAATTAAATGTATTAATTGATACCAGGTTTGCTTGCAATTAAACAGCTTGCTTTAAAGCCAGCTGTAGTCCCTGTGACCTGTGTTTGTCAGCTGAGCTTTTGGTTTCTTTTGCACTGGTCTCCTCTCTGCTGTGTGTTGTGATGGTCTTGGGCTTCCACTGGCACAGGTTCATCTGCACCTGTTTTCTTTTGACAGAGTATGTGGTGGGCTTGGGGGCAGGGTATGTTGTCTTCATTTGTTGTGGAGCTGAGGTCTGGTCTGAGGGGGTGTGTTGTGGAGCAGGAGCAGTGTGGAGAACATCATCTCTTTGGTAAACAGAGTGTCTTGAGGGAGTTTTTAATCGAACTAAACGATCACACAAATTAACTTGTGACCTATAAATATCTTACTGCCATGGTAAACAAGCCCAAAACAAACAGCAAAACCCAGCTAGCAGCAAAAATGTGCAAACCTCAATCATCATTCAGTTGAATCACACACTCTAGTTCCTCTGATCTGGGAAAGTCCAGTTGTAATTGTGGGGTTTTTTTAGTGTTCCAGTCGGAGGTCTCTATCAAAACAGCACCGTTGGTTGTGTTTCTTTCAGTGGCTGATGCTTTGTTTTGTGAGCCCTGCTCTCCATACTTTTCTGTGTGCAGTCGTTGGTGGTGTTGCATAAAGGGCAGTCAATGGTGATGCTGCTCTGGTACAAGGCTCAAAAAGTCATGGCCGGAGTAAACAGGGAATCTTTCTCTGGAGAAAGCCCCTGATCTGTAAAACCTGGGCTGTTTCTAAAAGCCTTATGGGTGCCTCGTGGCAGGGGAGTGGCATTTATCAGTACTTTTTGTCTGCATGGCTTGTGATGTGTCATGGAGCTGTCAGTCTCTGTCACAGTACGGGGTCAGCAGCACGAG
Organism: Chloroceryle aenea; assembly: GCA_013399075.1. NCBI lineage: Eukaryota > Metazoa > Chordata > Aves > Coraciiformes > Cerylidae > Chloroceryle > Chloroceryle aenea. Next base: position 499,008 of record VWZY01004647.1, read on the forward strand.
GGAGAGGGTCTAGGTGAAACTGCAGAGCTGACTGAGCAGGTGCTGCTGGGTCACTGATATTCTGCCCTTGTAACCCAATTTCTCTGGTCTTTATATTCCTTTCCTTACACAGTCTAAGGGTTTTTTTTCTCCTCTCAGTGGCATTTAAAGTTGTCACATTTCAAGGCTGTTTTTGGCATCTTTGGAACCTGCCAGTTACGCAGGACTGCTGGGGAGGCCTCACAGCTGGCAGTTGGTTTCTAGCTCCAGAACAGCGAGGCAGAGCCACAGCTTCTGCACAGCACCCTCTCTGGGTGTCCACATCACAGCCATGCTCAAGCCTGCTGGACGGCAGCTCTGAAACGGAGATCTGGTGTTTGAGAGGGTGTTGGGATGGAGAACTGAGGGTTTCATGTGCAAGGGTCCGTGCTTGGATTTTGCAAGTGTGTTGGGCTCTCCCAGGTCTGTGTGGAAAGCATGGCAAGGAGGGGAGTGGAGAGTGGTGGGTAGGGCCTGGCAGAGAACCAGGAGCTACAGCTTGGATCAGATCAAACTTGGGAACCTTTGTGTTAGAACATGTAGGACATTTGACTGCAGACAGTGGAAGCTTGGCCATGTCCTGGGCTCCACTGCAAGTTCTGTAAGCTTGCAATAAAGCTTCATACTCTTAATTGCACAGAAGAGAGCGAGGATTTGGCTTTTGATTCAAGGAGTGACCTTTTCAGCCATTGTCTAGAATGTGAGTTTGGCTGTTTAATGACTCTGTTTTTCTTTTCCAGGAGAAGATGTTTGGTCTTACGCAAAGGGGCTTCCCCAGTTGTTTCAGCAGGGTGGAGTATTCTACAGCATAATGAAGAAAACCACAGGTAGTTACTTGGTTTGTTTTCGTCCCTTCCTTCCTTCCTCTGTTTTCAGATTTTTGAAATGGTAGGTTGGTGTCGAGTCACTTGTAAACAGAAATATATTTCTATTTATTACTGTGGGACATTTTAATTTTCTTGATGTGGAAGCCCACGACTAGGGAATCTGACTAAGACCAGTTCATTCTACCCTGCTCTCTTCTGGGAAACTTCCTCTGCACCCACACACCTCCATTGAAACTGCCAAAGTTGGACAACTTCAGTAAGTCAACTGGTTTTGGTTTTGGTTTTTTTTTCCCTGGAAAGCTCAAACGAAGAGAAGATCACAGGACCTATTCATGTTATACTTTAAAACACTTATGGATGAGCAATTAAACTTTCTAGTGTGCTGCTCAACAGATGCAGGGGCACTGCACAAATTGCTGGCCTGGCCAGCAGAATTCTCCTGAAAGTGTCTGCAAGCAGAGCTGTTTCCTTGGGTTTTTGGTCCTTTACTATCCTTGTGCAGCAAAGACTGGTGCAGTGTTTGTGCAAGTGAATTACCTTAAACAGTGCCCGATGGAAGGGAAACCTGAACCTGAAATGAATCCCAGGGATTTTGCCCCCGCTGGGCATTAACTCCCAGGAAATGCTGACTCAGGCAATCTTGGCAGCTGACAGTGTAAGATCAGAGGCCGTGGGAGATGGTGTTCTCTATCTGAATGGTACTGCCTTTCTCTGTGTGTGCAGGTATTTTACACTGCCTTGGTAGGTAGAGTTACTACTTCAGGTTAATAGTTATAATCTCCAGGACAACTTACCTTAGTGAGCTTGAAAAGCTTTTGTTTATCTAGCAACACTTCCTCTCTGGGAAGACTAAATAATTGCAAATTTGAAATCCTGCTAGGGTGGTAACGAGCGTGGAAGTGGGGTCTGAAACAGCACCACTCCAGACAGACAGGGATGTGAAATGTGCTCTCTGGCAGTCTTCTGGGCTTTCTGTTTGGCTGGTTGGTTGTGTGGTTTTGGGACAGGAGGCGGTGGTGAGGGTGATGGTGTTTGGCTTGTGTTGTGTTCCTGCCAGTGTAGGTATTTCTTTAACTTCTCTTGTATTGCCACCAGAGGCAGCGGCCTCTTTGGGGTATCCTGTGACTGCTGTCACATGGCACGCAAGCTGAAATTGTTGTCTCCCACAGCAGTAAGTTCCAGTGTATCTGTTTTTCTAGATTTGATGCAGTAAGTTCCAATACAATAATTACCGTGTATTCCAAGCGTGCCTTGAAGATGTGTATCCTCTGAATAATGCCTTTTTCTGTCTTTACAGGTTTGGCCGATGGCAAGCACTGTACTTTTCCACATCTGCCTGGTAAAAACTTTGTGTACAATGCAGCAGAAGACAGATTAGAGCTCTGCGTGGATGCTGCCGGGCACTTTCCCATTGGTCCTGATGTCGAAGAGTTGGTTAAAGAGGCCTTAAGTCAAGTGCGAGCAGAAGCTACTTCAAGAAGCAGGGAAGCGAGTCCCTCCCATGGAATGCTGAAGCTGGGTAGTGGTGGAGTGGTGAAAAAGAAATCTGAGCAACTACATAACATAACTGCATTTCAGGGAAAGGGCCATTCCCTAGGAACTGCATCTAGTAGTCAACACCATGATCAAAGAGCCAGGGAAACACCGCTTTTAAGAAAGCATAGCACAGAAACGGACTTCAGTCCCTCCGCTAAGATTGAGCCTTCTGTATTCACAGCTGCTTCTGGTCACAGTGAGCTTATCCGAATTGCTCCGGGAGTCGTGACAATGAGAGACAGCAGGCAGCTTGACCCCACTCTGATTGAGGCACAGAGAAAAAAGTTGCAGGAGATGGTCTCTTCCATTCAGGCTTCAATGGATAGACACTTGCGGGATCAGAGTACAGAGCAGTCAGCGTCAGTCGATCTGTCGCAGAGAAAAGTCGAGGCAGTGAGTTCAGCTGCTAAAACTGGGAGCTTTCAGGCTGCCGTGCCAGAGTCGTTCTCCGTGCCAGGCAGTCCCGAACACTTGAGTATGGAACCGGCCGGCGGGAACGTGGTGAATTCTGTGGGAACAACATTCCGTGTGAGGTCTAAAGCACAAAAGGGAAATTCTGTTGAGGAGCTTGAGGAGATGGATAGTCAAGATGCAGGAATCACTAATGCAACTGAGCCAATGGATCACTCTTGATAGATTTAAATCGAATAAGGGTAGAAGAAATTACAGTTCAAATGTAATGTTTATTGGCTGGGCCACACAAAGTGAGTAGTTATTAAATCTTGTATGTATGTCAAAGATTATATCATCTTATTCAGTGCATGATAAGCGTGTGATTGGCAATAGCTTTCAATATTACCATACTGCTGCCGAGGCTGGCTCTGTTACCTGTCAATTAGTTATTAGGAGATGCACTGAGATGAATATCTGCTGTAAATGTGGGTTCTTGAAAATTCTTTGTAATTTTTAATTCCTTAAAAGTCTTAAAATTTAAGCCCATGGAATGTTCTTACTACGCTAGTTTAAGGTTACCAGAAAGGCTAGAGCAGACAAAACTAGAAACGTGACAAAGTTAATCCTGTCCCGGGTACTTCATTCCACTCAAATACACTATCAGCCTGAATTACAGTGGGTTTCAAAAGGCAACCAAAACTAAACTTCTGCTAGAATGGGTAGTGCAACATATACAGTACTGTACACCGTGCTGGCACCTCTTCAGTGTAAACCCTTCCTCCTCCGTACGGCTGTGTGCGCCTGTCAGAGATCTTGGAATGAGGGTCGCTTCAGTAACCTCTCCAATTCCCGCGCATTGCCAGTTGCAGCAAGTCAGAAGAAAGGCTGCTCAGTGTAGGATGCAGGTAGCAGAGGGGATGTGGTGTGGTTCTGCCTGGCAGGCTGAGCCCACGCAGCCGTTGTGGTGCTCTGTTAGTAAGCGACGGCGTCTTCAGATTTCCCCCCAAACACCGAGGTGGTCGGGTGGTGTGCAATCCTAACACGGCTGCAGAGGAGAAGTTGGCAGTCGCCAGAAACACCAGGACACTCCGTGGCAAATCCATTTCTTTTAAAAGTGATTGCAGGCTTTGGTTGGGAATGGCCAGAATGACCTCACAGCTGCCCTCTCCAGAGCTAAGGAGTGGTTTACTGGGAGGAAATGACTCTAACGTTATCCTACAGTGTTCCCTGCTAACTGAGCCTTTGGAAGCTCACCGTTTACGCCATGGAAACAAGGAATAGGTGCTGGTTCTGTACCCACTGCCCACCTCTCTCCACTCGCTTCAGTCTGCGATGCAGATTTCCCCCGACAGCGTAGAGCTGGTGTCCACTCCAGCAGCATGTTCATCAGCCCTGCAGTGCTAGGTTCTAAGAAGCAGCCATTGTGCTTGCTCCTAAGGATGGAATGTGTATCCAATACTGCACTTTGCTTCCTGTCTTCATAGTCTCATTTAAATGCACTACTGTTGCTTCCTCTAATGGTAAAATAACATCGAATGGGTGAGAGATGTTAATGCAGCTCCAAGGGAATTAAGAGCATTTAAATATCAAAGTCTGTGTTTGTTCACATGTGGGTTTTTACCAGTTCACAAATGTTTGTATTGTATGTTTGTGTTCAGAAAGTCTCCTCGCTTTTTACATTTCTCAACACTTAAACAGTTCCCAGTGCTAGTTAAGATGTCCCACGCAGGAGGATTTATTTTTTATGTAAAAATTAACTGCAGCAAGTCACTTAAAGAATAGCCCCAGTTTTGTCAACGTAAATTAAATGCCTCTGTTGGTTAGCTTTTTTTATGTAGAGGGAATAAATATTTTCTGATTTAGTTCACTGCTTACAGGTAAAGAATAAGAATCACCTTTTCACAAATAAATGTAAACTGTGAATGAAGCTCTCAAGCTGCTAACCTGTAAGGTAGCAGTCTGGAAGCTTGGAATGTATGAAGTAATTTGGCTCACCCAAACTGACCATGCTGATGCACCCATTGATGGACAGGGCTTATTCAGTGGGAAGTGGGATGCACATGCAGCAGCTGGAAGCCTGCCATGACTTCTGAAAACATTCTGTCTCCCCTCAGCCCGTCTTGCAGTCTGCAGGCTGCTTCTGTAGAGAGGCCATGGAGTAGAGGCTCGTGCTTTGTCGGTGTGAGGTTGAAAACAGTGCAGCAGTGGCCTGTTCCTGGGAGAGGGTTCCAGTCAGGAGAGGCTGAGGGACAGGGATCTCTGGATCTCTGGCATTTTAGGCAAGTAACCTTGCCTAAATCTTTTCACTTGAAAAATAAGTCTTCCTTGGCTGCAAGAAAACCTATGGGCAGTGTATATGAGAGAGTTTTAAGTTTGAAATAAATGGAAATACTCATTGCACATCATCCTTATTTCAAGGGAAGATACTTGCTTCTTTCATGCCTTTCTGGTAAGACTACAGAAGTTTGTGTGCCTTTTACTGCACAAAGAGGAAGGCTTGGTTTAATTTTGACACGCTTCCCATTTCAGCAGCAGTTTGACAGTTTTGACTCAGGTCACTCAAGTCATGTAGATCAGAACTCTCCAGTTCCTAAACCAAAATGGTCTCAAAAGGGAATGGTAAAAATGGTGTCCAAACCACAAGGTTGGCTAATGTGAATTCCTCTGGTGTAAAGCAGGATTGTGATATTTGCAGTGTTCTTATTTCACGTGGCTTTCTCATGCAGTTCAACATCAGTGTTTTGGAGAAAGATGACTTTGGATACTCTAAAGTGAAGCTAAAACTCATCTCCATCCTGTGAGATGTGTAGGAGACTGTACAGGAGAAGTGAAATAAAGAACACTGAAGTGCAAGTTTCAGTAGACGTTTGATTTGACTGCGGGTGCGAATGTAAGTTGAGGGCAAATCTGTGTGCCTGGCTCAGGAGCACCCGCGTGGTGTTAGGGTTCCCCACTGGAGCCAGGAAAAGGGTGGCAGGCTAGAAGGGCAGGAAGATGGTGACTCTTCGTGGACGTGAAGCTGTGTGGATGGGACTTCTCAGAGGGTGTGCAGAGTGCCCCTTTCTCAAGAACACCCCAAACTTCTTGCTAGTGAATTGCCTGTGGACAGAGGCCGTGGCTCTAAATTTCTTTCTGAGTGCCTGCCTTGATTACTTTCTTGTCTAGGGGCCAACCACCTTCTAACACAGTGTCTCATGGCAAAGATGAGGTAAATTACTTGAAAATCCTGAACTTTACTATGGCTTAGTCTGTGTAACCTAAATTAAAAATGATTACTGAAAATACAGGCCCAGTACCAGAAGAAGATTGCTCACGAGCATATGGGAAACCTCTGGAGATCAATTTTCCAGGCACATGCAAGATTTTTCCTACTTCAAATGGCTGTCTGTGTAGTAAGGTTGACTTTCTGATACTGCTGTTTCTCTGTGAATTGTTTGCATTTCGGTGTGGGGATAATAAATAGCACCTTGTGAAATGAAAATATAGAGACATATTGGGGACATCTTCACTGCTACGGACACAAACCAGCAGTGTGTAGTGTTGGTTTGGTGAATCCCACGTAGTTTACAAGTCTTCTGAGGGATGCAGAACATGAGCCAGATGCGGCCTCCGACAGAATCTCTGTCCAGCAGGCGTGCTGTCGAAATGCTGCACTTGCCATCTTTCAAAAGGTAGAACCTGTTGTCGCTCTCCGGAGGCCAGCGGAGTCGCTTGATGCTTTTTCAATGTGCTGAAAATACCAGGTAGTGACATTTGTAGTGTGCTTGTAATTGGGAGAGAGATGCTCAAGCTGAACGGAGTGTACGAAAGAAAAGAAGAGTGTACGAAGAAGCCACAGTTCTCTCCACATTTGTTTGGCTCCCATTTTCAAGTAGAGGAATCCACACACTTTTGTAAATGAATAATAATATGAGGTTGATCCTTCTGTTCAAAAAAGCCACCACAGGGAGTGGTTTCTTTGTTTTGCTTGTGGATAGCAGTTTAGTTTCTTAAAGTTGAAGAAGTTGCTTAAGACCTTTAGAATGCAGGATTCCCTCTGAGCCCCTAACGCCTGCGGTTGAGCAATAAAAGGTTGAAATGAGAGTGGTATTTGCAGAATTATTTTATGTTAAATGAGGATTATTGCCAAGAAATGAAAGAGTGCACTTTGAGGAGGGAATGCTATTTAAAATGTATAAATAAGAATTAAAATAGTGTATATATTTAGAAGACAAATCTTTTTAAACAGTAAGTGCTTTACATGTTGAATTAAAAATAAATTAGCATAGAAACTAGACCATCTTCACAGTACTGGCTGTTATCCAGCACAGGTTGGTTTGTTTTATTTGTGATTGCTGTACTAATTCTATTTGATTTTTTTATCTGTAATGTAACAATAGTGTATTATAACAGTATATAGTGTACTATACTACACTTCACTGTACAGTATTTGGAATTTTCTTTGATTGCTATATTAAAACTATAAGTTAAAACAGCTGCTTTGGTTTTATAAGGTACAACTTTCTCCTAGCCTGTGGCACATTAGCCCGTTTAATGAGCGCTGATTTGGCTGCACAATGAAGGAACTGTACCTCTGTTGATGCCCCCATTCTGCACGGAAACCGCCTTGTGCTCACACACGAATACCAGGGCAGAGCTGGAAAAACTGGTACTGGTCTCAGAAAAGTCACCTCCGATGTCATCCATTTTGCTGTTTTGAAGAAACTTCCTTGGAAAAGGTTTTTTTTGGTCTCATACCTGTTCTGAGTGTTTCATTAAACAAAAAGAACCTCTGAATTTGAGAGATTCTTAAAACACCTTTTGATATATTTGATACAAAAATCTGAGCTCTGAACCTGTTTCCCAAGTTGTCACCAGGAAGGTGTAGAAGGATGCTGACATTTAAGGTATCCTGCAATCTGCCGTTCCAAACATCGGTCAAAATGCACTTAAGAGCAAACTGGGAACGCGTGGGTATAATACACAAGGATGAGTAGCAGCATTTGGCAGAGCTAGGCTTTTGGGAATCTGGCAATACCCAGAAGATGAACATATTGACAGCTACCTAAATTATCTCTCTGCTTTTTCTACTGGCTACGTGTGGTACTTTGATTACTGTCTGTAATCGTAACTTTCGAGCCTGAAATGAAGTCACAAAACCCATCTGCAAAACTCTGTTTCTTAATGCTGTATTTGTTGAAAGGCTTTAATTCAAATTCACAGCATTAAAGCAGCCTTTAAAAGGATGGCTGTAAATATCCAGTGCTAATTTTGACTGCACATCACACCAGGAAGAACTGAAAACTATCCTTCGAAAGATTTGTGTTGCAAAGGCTGAAATGCTTAATGCTAAGCTAGAAGTTTACTTGTCTTTATTAACGCAGTGTTTATAATCTGAGCCCAGCACTGGAGGTGTGACACCACCACGGATTCCTTTTCCCTTGCTATTAATTGTACAGACTTAATATCTATATTTCGTGTTATTTTTATTTTAGATTGATTTGTGGTTTATGGTTTTTGGTTTTCTTTTCCCTTGGGTATGTTCACAGCAAATCTGTTCTCACATGTGTGCCAGAACAAGACCCCTCAGCAGAATTTTCTCCCCAGGATCGGGGTGAGGGCAGACCTGGGCTGTTCCTCAGTATGTGTAGTGAGTTCTGGGAGTTGCTTTTGTTGTTGTGAAGAGTCAATTCAACCCCATCTGTGGACTGCAAAAGTTACTGGAACCTGTGTTGCTTTGCTTGATGTGGAGTTCATTTTATTGAGGCTTTGATCTTAGTTGTCTTCTACTGATTTGTGATGCTTTGAGGATTTACTGCTTACTGATAAAGTAGCAGTGTTTGGGTCCTTAGCAGACTTGATGCCCAAGCTGACATCACAGATCTGATTTGAAATGGGTTTATTCTGACTTGAAGTACTTAAGTTGATGTCTGCTGGGTGACCCTGACAATATTAATCAATGTTCAAAGGCATCAGGCTCTGGTGTAAGCACGTGGCCGTAACGTGCAGACACTTTGAGAGGCTTCAGAAAATACTGTTATCCTCTGTTCTGTTAAAGACAGGCATTGATTTGAGATTCTGAGATAGCTGCACAGATGTATTTGGATTTTATCCATCTCTGGGTTTGTTTTTTTTTTTTTAATGACTACCTAATTTTGCTTTCTGCTGGAAATAATACATCTAGTGGCTTATCTTGCTGGTAGCAAATCTAATTTCACTTCTAAAGTGATCTTGTCAGTCTGGACTGTGCTGTTTGGAAACTTCCATTCGATAAGTAAAAAAATGAAAAGAAAGATGGCAAGTGGAAGGAACTTACCAGAAATGAGAAGAAGGTTTAGAAGGTGTTATGGTTCTTAATAGCCTGGGGAGCCAGGCTGTGCAAAATGTAATTTCTTACAAACCTTCAAGGAAAGTTCACACAACTTCTTTCAGAATAAGAAAACTTGATTTTATAGGCTCTTTTGTCAACTTGGTATATAAGATTTTCTTTTAAATGAAGCTTATTGTCCTCTGTTTATACTGCTGCTCCCAGAGACAGTAAGAGGCAATAGATAAACAGTTTCACACAAATTGGACTGATAGAAATGAAAACCTTGTTTGACTTCCTCCAAGATGCATCTGTGTGGGTACATAAAATTTGTCTGTGTCGTGGTTAACAGGGCACAGGGTAACTGAGTTTGCAGAGTTATCAGCACTTTCCCCCCTTTCTGAAAGAACTAGCTTGGGTCAAAGTGCCCAGAGCTCACTAACTTTGAAGTGGTTGACCCTGCAAGACTTAGCATCTCAGGCAAGCATTGTGAGGAGCATCTAGAGAGAACTCCAGCAAAAGCAGATCATTTTCAACAGCCGTGGATAGAATATTGCTCTTCAGAAACTTTGCTACTAAAAAGTTGAAAAAAAAGGGGGAAAAAAAAACCAAAACAAAGACCAAGTATGGCTGTGAAGGCGCAGAGCTATTTAAAATTGCTCTGAACTGCAGCTTCACTGAACTGACAGCGAAATGACTCAAGTATGAATGGCAAGCTGGGATCTTCAGTTCTGCGACACAGAGCAGATGCAGATAATATGTGCTGGCCATCTGGAGAAGTGTGCTAATTTAAAAGAGTAGCTGGTGAGTATTCTCATGCTCTTCATCAGGAATTTCTCCAAACGGGGGGAGGAAGCTTCAGCCCCACAGATCACCTTGGGTGCTGAATGAGTGGTGCCATGACACCGAATCCAGACCAAGGCAAATAGCTGGGCTGAAGACTTGATGGCTGCTCGTGGTTATGGTTGATATATTTGGTGTTTCCGCCAGCTGAGATGGTGAGAAGGCATTGCAGCCTGCTAAAAGTATCTGGTGAAAATCCTGTAAGCTCAGGTCTCTGAAGAGAGAAGCCGGTAGATCCCTGGCTTGGTTTTGTGAAGCTACTAGAAGATGGAGAGGAGGGGTGCATCTACATCTGGTTTTGTTGTTTGTTTGTTTTGTTTTTTTTTTTTTATCATATAGGAACACTAGAAACCCTGAACATAGTCACACAGGCCAGGGACACATATAGGATTAAAAAAGAAAAATG
>VWZY01004647.1:510771-528323 GCA_013399075.1 Chloroceryle aenea
GTGCTGGCACGGCTCTCGGTCTCCTTCCACCTCCACGGCCTCGGGTGTCACTGCCCGCCGCCTTCCCTTCCCTCTCTGCCTCCCTCCGCCCGCTGGTTCCTCCCTCTCCCGGCTCCCGCAGAGGTACCTGTCAGCCTTCCCTCGGGCTTACGAGCATCAGCTCTCGGGTCTCAATATCGCCTCTTGCTGCTTTCGCTTCTGTGTTTTCGCCCAGACCATCTTTGTTGTCGCTTACCTTGGCAACGCCTCCTTATTTTTCCTTCTTTGTGGTCACTGTCAGTGACGACTGTGTAGCTTTTCCAGCTGCTTACTTCTGCTGGAGTAATATTTCTCGCTGCTCTCCTCCCTGGGTGGCTTTGGCACAGCCCTGATGTAAGGTTTGGGGCTGTTCAGCAAATGCTCAGGCGTGCTGGTTCTTCCAGTGTCCTGACTGCACCTGCTTGCTCTGATTTGGCATATTCTTTGACTGAGGATGTTGTAATCTGTTTTGAAACATTCCTGAGAGAGAATGTTTTCCTCAACTGCTCCAGCAGCAGCCCCGGATGGTTTTGATGCATCTTTTGTGTTACTGCTATGAAAGTGGGTGTGTCTTTACTTTGTATTCAGGTGGGTCTAGAAGAACTCTTTTATTGCTGTAGTTATTCTTGTCCTAAACAGAAAATCGGTGATAAAGAAATGTAAAAGAAGGATTAGGATTGAGAAAGGGAAGGATACTCGGTGAGATACTAATGTTTGAGTTACCCATGGCACCCAGGTCTTACCGTGGCTGCATACTTCTAACAGAGTTAGGGGTGGTTTTAAAGCTATAGATATTAAAACTGCTTCTGTATTTTCTGCTGACGTGAAAAGAGTTCCTAAGTTAGTGTTTTTCCCCAAACTGCTGCTAAACCAAGACAGCAATGCTTTGGGTTTCTAGTTGTATAAGGAACAAAGATTCATTCAAGGGCTTTGGTTGCAGAGGCCAACTGCTGGAGCTGTCTGTGCTTTGCAATCTGCAAGAATCAGCTCAGAGAGAATGTTACTTGTCACTCCTCGTCTGCATTTTGTAGTTTAAGAGGCTTTCATCTGTGGTGCTGCAAACAGTAGTTTCATCTTTGCAAAGCTTTAGCTTGTGTGGCTGTGGAGTGCTTTGATGTCATGATTGAAAATACAACCGGTTGTTGATAGCAGAGGAACGTTTGGTTAGAGATCAGTAGCCCTACGGGAATACCATGTAGTGTGTGGTGACTCTGCCTCCAAACCCAAATCATTACCATTATGAGTTTACATTAAGGTGATTTTAGATACAGAGTAAGGAGAAAGTGTTTTGCACTGAGTGGAATTAAGTTTGTTAAGCTGCTCTTGGTTTTTGTGTTTGGAAGGTTATTTTTTTTTCCTTTAATGATTCTTAACTCAGAATTGCAAAGACTGCTAGTGCAGAACTGATGAAATACTTGATTGTTCCCACGTTGTTATTTGATAAAATCTGACGTCCATGTTGCACTTTCATGCAGTATTTTAGCACAGTTTGATAACTGTAAAGGAACCATCAAATGAGCTACAGCAAGCCCACGTGTCTGAAAATCCTTTCCTTTTTAATTGAAAGCTTAAGTTAGTAGTTCCAACCATTCATGTGTATTGAATTTATAACCTCCTGGTGCACTAGTCTGAACAAGAGTGAAGACTAAGTGGTTATTCATGTGCAGTCAAGGTGCAAGAGAGGGTAGTGCCCTGCTTTAAAATCCCCAGGACTTTCCACAGAAGCGAAGACTGTTCTTGAAGGCGTTTGTTGTGCAGTGGGTGAGGAGGCCCTGTTGACAAAGGGCTTAACCACGAGGCCAAATGTTAGCTGTGAGTGGACTGTACGGCTCGCCTGGTGTGAAACAGGATTCTAATACCAAGATATGGTCCATCTGATACCACGATACACTCCTGTCAGGGACCTGTGGATGTGAAACAAAGAGCAGGTGGGAGAGGAAGGGAGCCCTGTTGGTTGCCTGTGAGTGTAAATCCTCTCTTCTCAAGTTCCAAGCCACTTAGTGCAAACTCTTACATGCACATTGGGGTTGTTTTGGTTTTCTTTTAAGTACTGGGAAGAACTTGCTGCTGACCTTTATAGTCACTTTGTGGGAAATAGCAAACCCTTGACGGGGTGGTCAGCCTGCTGCGTGGGTGAGTTGCATGTTCTGGGAGATAAAGTAGAGACCTCCCCTCTAGTCAGTTCTTAAGATACCAGTACAGGTTATTCCTGTTACTGGGAAAGCAATTTATTTTTTTTTTTACCTTTGATTGAAAAATGGAAGTAGTTTTCAAGGCTGAGCAGAACAAATAAGTTTAGTTTTGAACACGAGTTTATAATATGTGTATCATGCTTTATGCTGATAATAAAATGGACAGAAATTCAGATTGCAGTATAAAACTACTTTGAATTAAAGCTGCATATTTGGATGGGAGTCCTTCTTCGTGTCTTTGCTGTAACTATTGCCCAGGAACTACTCCTCTTGTTGCTAGGCCTGGGTTTCCACATGTGTTTGGATTTATGCTGTCGAACGTGAGTCACTGACGTACAAGTTGTAAGTGATATTTCCATGAAACATCTCCCAGCGCTGTCTGTTGGCAAGGCTTTGTTTCTGCAGGCTGTGAGGTGTGCGTTTCTCCAGTAGATGGAGTGGGATCTGCATCGAGTCACTGAGGTTACCTGGCTCTTAACTTAGAGGGTCAGCGTGGTACGGTAGTTATTTCTTGCGGGAATAGTTCTGTCTTCAAAGGTTTTTATCTAATTCCTGTAACACTGAGGCAACGCTTTTATTCAAGACGGGAGCCCACTTAAAATCCCAAGCTGATGCTAAATGACTTGGCACCCTTGTTACATTTGAGTTATGGAGGTGGAATGTGAATGTATTTTGCAGACTAGCAAACCACTTATCTTGTAAGTTCATTTGTGTAAAGATTCATAACTGTGTTACAAAAACATGATCTTAAATAATAGCTTTTGCTTCAAATCTGGGTCTGGAACAAATTATCTGTCCATATCCCAGTCCATGGCCTTAAAATGCAAATGGATTCTGTTCCTCTGCCACAGTGAATATAGGGCACTAGTAGAGACAGAACTTACAGTCATGCAAATTCCATATCTCATTTTAGAACAATGTGTACAGAATGGAAAAAAGCTGCAAGTAGTTAGAAAAAAAAAGTTATTAGGGTTACTTTAAACTTTATTTATTTCTTCACTCTTCTGTCATGCTCTTCAGTGAGGAAGATGATGACTTTCAATACATGGATCACGACTATGAAGTACCACAGCAAAAAGGCTTTAAGAAGATCTGTAACAGGGTGAAATGGACACGTGATGAGGTATTTTTAATTTGGCTTTGGTTTCATTCCTCCATGATGATGATAGTGCATGAAACAGGTTACCCTTTGGTATCACATTGGGATAGCATTTATTGGTTATGTCTCAACAGGATGAAAGGCTAAAGAAGCTGGTGGAACAGAATGGTACAGATGATTGGGCTTTCATCGCTAGTCATCTGCAAGTAAGTTGAATAGCTGGTCACTTCTACTGTATACTTTTCTCATATGTCTACTCTGAGAATGGTGTGAAATAAAATTCAGAAACACATAATAGTAAAAAAAAAAAAAGTTTTATTTTGTTCTTGGATGCTTCTAAATTGAACTTCAGGTGTAGCTCAGGCTCGGGAGAACCTTAGCAGCTCAGGCATATTGCTAAGGATTGGACCAACTACCCTGAGAGTCCCAGACTTTCTCACAGTCAGTTTTTAGGAGGCTAAGTGAAAGCTTACTGCTCTTTCATAACTGGGAACGATATTTCAAAAGCTCCTTAGTGAAGCTACAAAAAGCACCATCTGTCTGGAGCAGAGAAAGCAGTGTTGTTTAATTAGTAGGTGTTAGCTAAACTCGATATAAATCTGTTTTCCTTGATGCTCTAGTAAAGAGCTGGGAATATATTCATTTGAGACTTAGAAAAATGTTTATTATTTTATCTGAAAGAAAAGGTATTTCCATTAAATTTATTTCCTTGTTTTAAGCTGTATTGTCAAAAGCCTGTGAAGCACAAAGTTTAGGGAAGGTGGACAAAAATGATCCTAAGCTTTTCTTAAAGAAGAGTGAGGTCTGAATTTGATTATCGAGTAAGAACACTGAAGTAACTAGATCAGAACTTTGTGCAAGGCTGGTTTTTCTGGAGAAGAGTTTTTATAAGGAAATGGAACAATAAATAAGGGTGAATTCAACTGTTATACTTAGAACAAAGGTCTGAATAAGTATTTTGATTTGAAATAGGCTGATAACTATCTCTAGCTAATATTTACAGTTTTATGTGCTCAAGAGTTTAACAGCTGCACTGGCCTTCTAAAACTATTTCAGAATCGTTCAGATTTTCAGTGCCAGCATCGATGGCAGAAGGTACTAAACCCAGAACTGATTAAAGGTCCCTGGACTAAAGAAGAAGATCAGAGGGTAAGAAAAATAGATGCTGTACTCTTTTACTGTAATAAAATTGGCGTATGACTAAGAATGTCTACTTATTCTTGGGTTTCATCCCCACACAGGTGATGTCAGATGCCTCATGCATCTTTTCACATAGATAATTGCATTATGCTGTGTGAGAGGAGAGAAAGAAAGAAAAATGCAGGTGCTTTTAAGTAGATGGAATGTCTGGTCTGCTCAGGCATCTCATTTCCCTTTAATTTCATCTGTGTTTCAGGTCATTGAATTGGTTCAGAAGTATGGTCCAAAGCGCTGGTCTCTGATTGCAAAACACCTGAAAGGAAGAATAGGCAAGCAGTGCAGAGAGAGGTGGCACAACCACCTCAATCCTGAGGTGAAAAAGTCTTCGTGGACAGAAGAGGAGGACAGAATAATCTATGAAGCTCACAAGCGTTTGGGAAACCGATGGGCTGAAATAGCAAAACTTCTTCCTGGAAGGTGCTTTTCAACTCTTTCTGTTAAATATAGGGATGTGGAAAGCAGTCATCACACCACCCTTCCCAAAGCAGTTTGTTAGTCAGAGAGCATCTGCTGAAAATTAGGTCACAGCATCTGTATCTTGATAGATACTGAAAGTTTTACAGATCTTTTGCATTTGATTATGTATTCTTAAAAAGCCATAAATCCAATCAATAATAAGACCTCTAATACTGCATGTTCCTTCAAATATCCTCTTGATGACTTAGGAAAAAAACATAGTAGAGCTGGAGAGTAACTGCCAGTAGTAGTGGCAGGATGCCATAACATCCTGAGACTTGATATCAAAGTGCCTTCATTGATACGCCTTTGAGGGTGACTTTCATTCTGGTTTAAGAACAGAAATTATTTTGTTGTTGTGGTGGTTTTTTGTTGTGGGTTTTTTTTTTTTATTTTATTCTGTGGAATACTTCTTGTTAAACAGGACACTTGGAAAAGAAAAATCTTAGCAACCTTCAAAAGTCCAGGCATAGGAGTTGTGTGTTGCAGAACTAGTCACCAAGTTAAGAATGATCTCTATGTCTTGTTCTCCTTATCTCTGTTTCAGGTGTGGTTGCCAATTTATACTCTTGTGGAAAACAACATTTTAGTGCATAGAGAGTTTAATGAAATAAATTTTCCTTTTACCTTGTACCGTGATTTGAGATTTGGTGTTAAGCTGTCCCTCTCTGCATTCAGAGGTGACTGTCTGGCTGTGCCTAAGGAATGTCCACGCTTGAGCCCTTAGAGATTTGTGCTTCCAAAAATCAGCATTTTGATGAAGTACACAGACTGTGAGTCACAGGAAGTCCTTTGGAGGAACGTAAGGGAGTGGAGTGCATCTTCAAAGCAATTTCAGAGGGGGAAGATGGGTTTATAAGGACAGACATTCTGTCCTTAAATGATTCTCACTCATGATAATAGCCAGAACCAAGGCTTTCTCTTTTGCTGCTTTTCATTTCCTGCAGACTTGAAGTTTAGTAGCAGGCAGTTCAGAAGAGTGTATCTTTCTAGCAATTATGCCAAAACTCTGCTGATAATGGAACTTTCAGTCCGTGCTGCCAGAGCTTTCTGGATTTGAGGCTTGAAATTAACCTACTGTACAAACCCTGTAAATTACACCATGTATTAAACTTTGAAATACAGAAACCAGTCACCGTTGTACGCTTTCATTTTAGGACTGATAATTCGATTAAAAATCACTGGAATTCAACCATGCGAAGAAAGGTGGAACAGGAAGGCTATTTACAGGATGCTGTAAAGTCTGAATGCACTAGTTCAGCCACACTTCAGCCCCAGCCTTGTCTGGCTATGGAAGACTTGCACACTCAGAATCAATTTTACGTACCTGTTCAGACACATGTAAGTTTAAAATCCAGAGTAATTAGCATTTCCCAGTTTCAAGTAATTCCATGGGTTTGGTATAAGTAACAAGTCTGAAAGAATGGAGATCTATTGAGTATTTTTGTGCTATTATGGTAATTTGGGATTTGCAAACCACAATAAATTGTTGGTGTACAATAAACTAGAGATGATTTCACTGCCTCCTTTTCTTTAGGGTTGTGAAAATGATTTATGTTTCTTTTTTAGATTCCAGCATACCAATATGCCTCCCCAGAAGGCAGCTGTCTTGAGCATGCTGTGGCTTCTTCCAACTTAGCTCAGGTAAATCATTAATGGCCACATTAACAGTAGGTTCTCGTGCAGAGACTGTGCTGTGTGTTATGCTGTAAAACAGGGCTTAAAAACCAGTGACTTCAAAATGTCCTTAATTTTTTATCATTCATCTAAACTGATTTCGGTGTTAATCTGTACATAGGCTTGCTAGTTTAATGGATAGTCTAGGTAGGAAAAAGCTGTCTTTATACATGCCAGAAACACACTGTGCTTGCTCCCGACACAAGTATTGCTTAAAACATAGTCTACCAGTTAAATCTTTTCATTAAAATTATGACCTGTCACTATTACATAGTTTCTGGGAGACTTAAAGACAGATTTAATTGCTTAGATATGTAAGAAATAGAACCCGATCTGGAAGACTCAGTTTCAGTAACTTACTGTGGCTTAGAATTATGGCTGAGCTTTTTTGCTCTGAACAGGATTTTGTTTTTTCTGACCTATAAACTTCTGTTGGTCAGTTGAAGATGCTTTTTTTGCAGCTTTATAAAGGCTGACGGAGTGAGAAACCTTAAAACAAAAATGAGATCTATTTCCTTTTGGTTCTTTGGGCTCACTTTGAATATGTCTGCAGTTCCTCATGTGTTGCAGGCTGCATGTAGCTCTTGGTTTGTAGTATGACTTCCTGGGAAAAATATGATAATTGAAATTAATTTAAAAAAATGGACAGAGGGAATAATACATACTTTGTGCTAGATGTGTTGAAGGCATTCTGCAGAACTCTGCCTCGCCTTCAGTGTCCCTGTGCAGGCCATCTGTTCCATGTTGCCTTTTCTACCCTGATCTCAGTATAAGATTACAAACCATAATGAAACCTCAGGTAGCTTTTGATACTCTGGATAGCCCTGCCTTGTACAGAAAAGTATAAGATACTTTCTACTTCTTGAAGCCCTCCCTAAACTGGGGAATAGATCTAGTTTTGAAACTCATGGCATACATCCTCACTTTACCTATGTACATAGCAATAATACAAAATGTTAAAGGAGGTTAACAACAAAGCAACTAAGCAAACCCAATGAGTTATGTTCTGATGGTAGCAGTAGGATTGCTTGTGTAGGCACTGTCAGCAAATGCTGGTTTGAAATGCTTTTTCACACTTCATGAGGATAAGTAACTCAAAAGTCTAGAAAGCACATGAAAAGACAAACGTGCTTCTTCTATTAAAGACAGAAGTGAGTGACTTTTGTTTAAAAAGTGCTACAGCATACTGAGCGTTTACAGGCCATGTGACAAATCTGATAAAACCTTAACCTGTATCCCTCTTTCAACATCATCTGTTTCCTGGTGGTTGCTGGAGTTGTTTTGCTTGTGAGCAGCTACTGTATCGTAGAATAAAAGTGTTAACAATGTAGTTGTGTTATAATGTAGCCTCTTTACTGCTGAGGGCTGGTGAGGTTGAAAATAGTAATGACTTCTTTCTTAAATTTTTCAGCAGTCATTTATTGATGATGATCCTGATAAAGAAAAGAAAATAAAGGAACTCGAATTGCTACTTATGTCAGCAGAGAATGAAATCAGAAGAAAGCGAGTGTCTTCTGTAAGGACTGTACATTTCTGTAAATGGTTGGATATGCCTTACTGAGATTAATCCACAGCCATTTAGTAATGGATGTTTGGGTTTTGTTGTGTTTCCACCTGACTTTCTGAACAAACCTTTGTCCAGTGGCTAGTAAAACAAACCCTATATATCAGAATTGAGGCAAATTATTTTAAGTGCTGTTTTCTAAACAGACAACAGTAGAAATGTGACCTGTAATGTGGCGGTTGTTCGGAAGATGCAGGATTTTAATCCCCTTCAGCAGGTACAGTGTTTGTTGATGTCACTGCCTTTTGGTTTTATAGATCAGCAGTGTCAATCATCTGTTCAACAGAGAAAGGTGAACAGTGCATAGGTTTGCCCTAATTTGAGATATCAACCTTCTGCATGAGTGCTCACCACACTTAATATCCACATTTGGACATGACAAACAGTGTATAAATTTGCACTGTACAAAAAGTGCCATGTACCTCAGTGGAATGGGGAAAACTTGCAGCTGACCATCACTGATTCCTCAGAGGGCTGTGAACATGCCTGACACCTCACCAACCCTGTTGATAGCTAATGTAGATTACAGGTGAGCTTCCAGCATGACGTGGTGGTGGTCTTACTGTCATTCTTCTGAAACAGTTCAATGTTCTGCTTATCTGGGGGAATCTGCTTCCAGATTTCCTGTGTACTAAGCAGTGTGCTAAAATAGGGTTACCATTTAGAGGTTAAGTAAGCTACCAATGTAGAAACTTAAAAAAAAATTGGATCAAACAAAGTATTTAATGTTGGAGAAGCAGTTTCTAACTTTAAAATGTACCTGTGTTCTGTAGTGAAGATGGCTTCGTTAATATACTGGTGTTCAGGAACACATGAAACAGGCATCAGAGATGGCTTCCAATACCACCCATAATTATCTAAGTTATAAGCATGTATAAGATATGAATGAGAGGTAAGATAAAAATCTTACGCAATTTGAGACTGTTGACTATGTTCATGTAAGGAGAGGACTAATTACATTAATGCAAAGAGATAATTAGTGTTTGAAAAAGCAAAGATTAATAGCTATGCTGAGTCTTTCCACCTGAGAGTTTTTTTCCTCCCTGCGGTCACATAATTGACTTTTCAGCTTCTAAGTCAAATAAGATTAACATGTTTCTTCCTGCTTTTTAGCAAGCTGGAAACTTACCTTGTTGGTCTGGAGGTTTTGTCATGGAAGATTGTGTGTCTAATACAGTAAATAGCTTTGGGGAGCAAACAAGTGATTTCTACAGCATGGATGAGACACATGGCACATCTGTTCAGCAGAGTTCACCCCCTAAGTATCTGGCTGTGGAAGCAAATACAATCTTACCGTCTCTACAAACCATTCCAGATTTTGCAGAGACACTGGAGCTCATTGAATCTGTAAGTCTGTATTTATTCTAAGAACACCTTGTACTTAGGAACATCAGTCTACAGGAGATGTATAAAATAGCCTTGGAATTACCTTATGCTCTATTTCTCTGTAGTTTCACCCATATTGAGTGATTTGTTTGATTGCTTGTTAGAATTTTGTTTTAACATATTCAGTGTTTTAGGATCGTGTGAAGATAGAGGGAGCGTAATTCAGTATGCGGCTTCTGGCGGTAGAGAGCTGTTAGATTGGCTTGGACATTGTGAAACAATCTTGGCTAAGCCTGCTAGTTTGAGTGTCTTGCATCTTGCCCCACAGGATCCTGTAGCGTGGAGTGATGTCACTGGATTTGAGCTTTCGGAGGCCGTCGCATCCCCTGTCAAGCCAGCACCGGTTAAAGTAATGCGGATTCAGCACAGCGAAGGGGCTGCCGAGCGCCAGTACAACGTCAGCGTGGTGCTCGACGGAAAAAAGTACAGCGGCGTCAGCGGCGAGGAAGAGCCAGTCTTCCCAGCAACCCCAAACGTAGCTAAATTCAGCACTCCACCTGCTATCCTGAGAAGGAAAAAGAGATTGCGCGTCGGGCAGTCGTCGGTGAACGAACTGAACGATGGCTTGTGTCATGATGCCGTCAGCGTTGCACTGAAGCAGACCCCCGTGAAAACACTACCGTTTTCTCCATCGCAGGTCAGTGTGGTGTCCTCTCTGACTGCCCTGCATGAGGGTAGGTCCATCAGAAAGAAATTGTTAAATAACACCACCTCTGTTTTGGAGACAGACGTGTCTCAGCTCGTGCTGTCTCCTGCAAATAGTTGTTGATAGGGATCTGTTGTCTCTGTAATTAAGCAGTAGGGATTTTAAGGGGAAAATCAAGGATATGGCAATAAATATCACAGATATCTTGGGTGTGGAAGTCAATCATTTGTTGAGGTTTGTCAGATACATACATTTTTTCTGATTGCTCAGTACAGTGGTGAGGTTTTGTCCTTTAAGATTGCTTTGTTTTTTTTTTTCTCTCTTGCTCTTTTTTTTTCAACACTTGCTCTGGAAATGAGCAATTTAACCTTGAAAATCCTGCGTTTACATCAACTCCCATCTGTGGGCAGAAAGTTCTTATTACAACCCCTCTACACAAGGAAATGGCACCAAAAGATCAGAAGGAAAATGTCGGGTAGGATTATTAAACATCTGGTAGTGGTCCTCAGATAAACCCACGTTTTTCTAACCATTGCAAAATGAGTCAGTGTGCATGCTGTGAACGAGTTTTAAACACCCTAACACTAAAATACGTGTGTACAAACAAACTGGCATCCTATTTTACCTTAACAGAAACTGACATGTACTCAGTTAAAATTTTTCCTTTTTTAAGATACTGAACAAAATCTGATTAAAGTTTACAATACCTGGTGTAATGCTCTGGGTGATCTTAATACCTTCAGATTCATGGCAGCAATGTGTTGTTGTGTAAATCAAGGTATTTTAAAATGTTTGATAAGTTCATTTTATTACATTCCTGTTGATAAAGTATTAAAATGCATGTACAAACACTTTTCTATGCCTGCATAGTTTCAGAACTCCCACAATCAGAAGATCTCTTTTGGGTACGACACCAAGGACACCGACTCCTTTTAAAAATGCTTTGGCTGCTCAGGAAAAAAAGTATGGTCCCCTCAGACTGACGGTACGTGATGACATTGCTTATTTCTCCTTTGTTAAAGTCTAGACCCCCTCTAGGATTTGAGATGTTGTAAGCCTCAGCATCTAACAACGCTGCTGTTTCAGTGGTACTCTGTAGAACCTAGAGAACAGCTCGGAATGGCAATGAAAAATGTTTCAGGTTTTGTGTGTTAGACTCATATCCTTCAGCATAGTCCGGAGGCATCTTTGTTCTGAATGATGCTCAGCACACGGAACCATTTGATCCGTAGTTGTCTCAAACGCAGTCCTTCCGCGTTTGTGACCCTCTGTAAAGTTGTGTAGCCTTGCAAACACTGTGCCTCTTAGAAGGTGACAATATCATTGCCTGAGGTTTTACTTTAATACTTTAGCATTCTGGTTTTTCAAAGGAAAAATTCTGGGTGAGTGTGTTATCGTCTAGCCAGAGCAAACTGGGGCGGATCAATGGGACTGGCCTCGTTATTTTAAACAACTGTCACATTTGACTTGAAAAACTGCATTAGCTTTGAATCCTCTGGGCTACGTAAGAGACGAGCTGTTCTCTGGGTTTGCTGGTTCTACAGTGCTAGGACTGAAACTAGATGTTTACCACAGACAAAAATGCTGAGTTTTTTTTGATGGGAAGATGGAAGTGTTTTAGCCATCCTAGGGGCTTACCTGAATGCCAACTACAACTTCTTCATCCTAACCCCCAAAATCTTCATACATAGCAATCCATGAGTCCTCCATTTCTGCTGGCTGTCACAGAAGACATTTTTTTAGTTGACTATGGATGTTACTTTTTGGTTTGTTCCAAATGAATTCAATTTTTGTGCTCTCTCTAGCCTAGCTAAGGTATGTTAATGCATAATAACTTTTGGAATTCAGTAGACTTGTGCTTTTCAAGTTCTGAAAAAATTCCAGCCAATATATATTGACTTCTTCTTTTCTGCAAACACAGAAGGTAGCTCAGACTTTGCCACAGGGCTTGGCACCATCTGTGTTACCCTATAGATTCCCAGCCTCTCGCTATGCAAATTGAGTGGTTTGGCATTCCTGTTTCTGTCCACTATTAACCTCCTGTTCGAAATCACATTTTGGGGGCTTAGGGGAATTCTCCTGTTGGCACACAAAGGAGCCATCTGTATGGCTTCTGTGAAATTCAGCACTGTACTTGGAACTATCAATGTCTTATTCAAAGACTTGTGGTAAGACTGATGTAAATTCCTTTCCCAACAGCAGTTGTACTTTCATAGTCCAATTTTTTAGTAGGTGTGCATGTATATGTACGTATATGTGCGTAGTATATAGATTTTATCTCTTTTGTTGGTGGCTAACCGATGGTAATAAATGCAAACAATTAGTTCACACGTCCTCTTCAATGCTACCTTGCATATTTTGAAGCACTGTGTGCACGTCTGTGTTTTATCCAGCTAGAAATGATGTGGAGTAAAATGATCTAATCTGCATACCCCTGACACGTTGATCTGCGGTTATGAACTACAATAGCTTAAATCTTTAATCCCTTCCTATATTTTGGAAGATCTCTCTTTTTCTGGCCTATATTAGATGAAAGAAGAATGTGGTAAAAACTAGGAACTAATTTACTTCCTGTATTTTCTTCTCCAATTTTAATTAACTTAGTCACAACCACTTGCCTTCTTGGAGGAAGACATTAGAGAAGTTTTGAAAGAGGAAACTGGAACAGATATATTTCTCAAGGAGGAAGATGACACTGTGTATAAAAGCTGCAAGCAGGAGGTAAAGTTACAATAATTTTAAATAGGAAACAGCTGCTTTTAAATAACATTTTACATTTTTTTTTCCTCTGTGAAATGTTTATTACAGCCCAACTCTTCTAAAAAAGTCAGAAAATCACTGGTCCTAGATCCATGGGAAAAAGAAGAGGTTGGTGCCCAGCTCTTCACTGAGGATAGCAGTTTAGATGTACAGGTAAGTATTAAATGGCTGAAGAGCATCACTGGCAGCAGTATTAGTCTAGAACTGAGTATCTTCCGTGCTGTCAACTGAAAGAAAGTATTTGGACTGAGGCTAGGTTCATAAATCTAGCAAGTGAAAATCACAGTTTGAAATACTACTTTAGTTCAGCACTAGTTGAACATTTGGCTTGAATTCCTGCTTGAATTCCTCCCTTCGGACCTTCCGAGCAGGACTGGTAGAGTTGAGTGGATGCTGTTGCAGCAAGCTGCTTCTGTCCTGGTTCCCTGCAGACTTCAGCATGTACAGCACGCTGAGGCTCTTTGTTGTACAGCAGGAACATGGCAGTTGCCCCTGTGTTCTGCGTGCTTGACAGTCTGGCAGACAGGTCCTGGTGATACCCAGTTGTGTGTTAGGCAGCATGTCTTCCCTTCCCTTGCTTCACACAGTGGGGGCATACTTGAACAAATAGCAAGCACACAGAGGATGAGTTTTGTGGGCCAAAGGAATCTGAATGCTTCTGCCTCAGCAACCAAGTCATCAAGAGCTCAGAGATGAGGCTGGTTTGGTCCCTCATTCCTTTACAAAGTAGCCCAATGTATTTTTTCAGTGAAGTGATTGAATAAATTTATCTTTAGGCTTGTAGTTTGTAGGAAAACTTTATTCTAATGTAGTTGTTAATGTATGTGTTTAATTCTGAAAGAGTTGACGTCTGTGGCTCTTGATCAGGTATAAAGCTACGTTCAAGAGGCAGGAGCCAAAGTCCTCGGACAGAACAGTTGCCCATGTCATCCTCCTTTCAGATGATTGTAGCTGTCTTTCTAAACTCTCTCTGAGATGCCTGGTAGACCCTGTGCCAAGGCTCGGGGCCTGTCCACTGGGTGTTGCATGCTCCCCAAGAGCATCTGTCTTGTGAGGAGCAGCGTCGCTGCAGCCATTCCAAACAGAAATAAAATGCCTGGTCCTCCCTTAGTAATGTCTTCTTGTGACATGGTACGTTGTGCATCACTGATGTTCAGGTTATTAAGCGAAAACCAAACCGTTATGAACTTGTGGTATATTAAAGGCAGTGGACTGGGAGAAAAAGAGCTTTTCCTCCATTTTCATGAGGGATTCTGGTGCAACAGGATCATCCTCTCTGAGTAAGAGAGGTAGTGATAGTATCTGATTTAAGAATGAAGAATGTACTAGTCCTTAATCTTTATTAAATACTAATTGTTATTCCTGTTCCCTACCCTCTCGTTTGTCAATAGTCAGAAAATGCATATGCCACACCTTTATTAATGAAACCATTGCTGGAAATACAAGACAACAGATGTAACCTGACATCAGAAAGCCAGGATACGAGTCCAGCATACAAAGGGAATGCAGTAATTAAGAGGAAACCGAATGTGTGTCCTTCAAAAAATGTCAAAATGGAGAAAGCTTCTCAGGTCTGGATGCAAAGAATTCTTGTTAATTTTGTTAGCAGATTAACAAAGGATTCCACAACCTCCCCCCAGTTTCTGTCTTGTGCTGATGTCTAGAATTGTTCCATTCAATGATCTAGTTTCAGGCAATGTTTCCATGATCCTTATTTCTTGCAGGTTGGTCATCTGTCCACAGCGTGTTTATTCGTCGTTAAGTACGACTCCACTGTTTCACTGAGTGGCCTCTGAGTATAAATGTGGGGATAAAAAAATGGGGGTAAGGTAAACCTGCAGAACAGGTTTGGGTAGCCAAGTCTAGCAGTAGAAAAATTTGACTTGGTGCAAACTAAACCTCTCTAGCACCTAAGTTTCTCAAACTTGGCAGGTGCTTATTTCATAATAAGCCCACAGGGATTTGTTAAGCACAGTTCATCCACAGGTTCTGTGCAGTACTTGTTCTTGTAACGTGCCTGTTCTTGTCCATTTGTATATTTTCCATACCATTAAAACTGGAACCTGGTTTTCCTCTCTGTGGGTCTTGACCACCAGATTTAGAGAGAGATTCTGTTTGACCTGACTTTGTACCTGTTCCAGTTTACCCTGTGGGGAGTTAAAGTTCTCCTGTCTTCTCAGAATATGTACTGCTCTGTATTAACTAAAAAAGCAGAGCACCTGGATCCTGATCTTCCATGTTCCACCTAATTGCTTTAATGAAGCTGTGTTTTTAAGAACAGAGGCAACAGCATTGTGTTCTGATCCTTTCTTGTGAGAAGAAAGAATAAACCTCACTTCATTGTGATGTTCCCAAAAGAGAATTAACTGCTGTGAATTGCAGCAAAGGTGAATACGTCTGTCTAGCCCAGAACTGGGCTCTTAAGAATACTCAAAAGGGGAGCTTAGTCATCCTGTAGTCACAAATACAGCCTCTGAACCATCTTTTTCTTGTTGCTCTGTCCCCTAAGAAATTCCCTCTTGTTTTGGTGCCCTCTTTAACCACGAGTCTCTTCCATGAATTAAGTCCTGTTAAATTCATAGAGAAACTCAAATGGCTAGTTCTCTGTGCATCTACATGTGGAACTGATCCTCTGGGGCAGTTTCTAGCTCGATGTGGGAGGGAGACCACCTTGCATTCTTCATTATGCTACAGTCAGGTCCAGTTCAGAGCTGCTGCAAATTGGCCTGAGATCCACTGAACGATGTAAGTGCACGGGGTTTGCCTCCGGGAGGGTGCAGGACTAGTGGCTCTGTTATTCCTCCATTCAGTACTTTTATTCCTAATTTCTTTGCCATTTCTAATCTATTCCCAAAACATCTGACCGTTCTTCCACAGCTGCCACTCTGGTTTGGTGAAGTCCTTCACAATATGCTTTTTTTCAGCTGCAAAACCATTTTGCTTTCCTTGGTGTCTCCAGACCCCCGTCAATAATGCATTGTTCTGCCTGTTGAAGTTAGTACATTTCAAGGCAAGATATCCAAAGAGAAGATGACTTAATTAACCTCCCTTTTATGTATCAGCTGTTGAAATAGTCTCTTTTCAAGAGCAGTTTTCATTCTGTGTTAGAACTTAAAGCGTAACACAGATGTACTGCTGGGGAGCTGGATTAAAGCCTGGAGGGGGGAGCTTTCTCCCAGGCTGTAGGTATTGTGGTGTTGACCCGAATCCTCGCTAAAACGGTGTCGCTGGACTTGGATTGTTTGTTGTTAGGCTGAGAGGCTGCACGGGAATTGCTGGAGTATTTTAGTTAGAGACTTTTAAACCAATTTTTATTTCATGCAGCCAAATTGCGAATGGGAAGCGGTGGTTTACGGAAAAACAGAAGATCAGCTGATCATGACTGAGCAAGCAAGGAGATACCTGAGCACCTACACGGCCACCAACAGCACATCTCGGGCGCTGATACTGTGATGGGCGCTGCAGCTGCCAACCATCTCTTTCCATTGGAACTGACACGGTGGTGAAGGCAATTCCAGCACAATACTGGGGAATTAAGTCTTTACTTTGAGACCATTTACCAAGGGAAACCTTAAAGCTACCTTAAAACTTCCTTTCTTCTTTGACTGACAGAGGGCAGACACGAAGCCTTTGTGTTCCTGACAAGGGACAGTACAAACAGCTCTGCAATGAAGTTCTTAAGTGTTAAAAAACCCACCCTGAAGCATGGTGAAGAATGGTAGAATGCATTGCAGTGCTGACAACACACAGTATTAAGTATAGTTTTCATATTTATTCTTTTGACTTGCATTGCTTTTTTCTGTTAGTGCATTTTCAATATAGAGTAGGTTTATAGGTTGTTACTGGTTTCCAAATGAGCAACATACATGACTGAATGTGCTTTTGCTTCTGTAGCATTTTTCTAGTCTATAAAGAAACACAATGGAAAGGAGCATAAAGGAAGGATAGAAAGTTGCACTACTAATTTTTTTTGGTATGCTGCAAAACAAGGAAATTAACTACAGTGTTAAATATATTTATTTGCAAATGGTACTAGAAGTAGGCAGAGGGGGGTGAATTAGGTTTAGTGTAAAGCATCAGTATTTTCTTCATAAATCTCAGAGTGAGATGATTGTTGAATGTATTGTACAGTATGTAGGAACTGGGAAAACTTTGTAAATTGGAAAGGAGTCTGTTTTTATAATTTATTTTAATTTTAAAGCTTAAATGTAGATATTTATATGTATGCAGGTTGTCTAGAAGCCAATGTTGTTTCCTGTTAAAACAGCTAAAATGAAAAAAGGACAAGTTTAAAGTATGGAATAGCAAAGGATTACAGTGGTGAAGTGTACAAATCTATACTGTATGTTACATCTACATAAAAATTGCACTATAACCCTTAAATCATGTTGGTCTACAAAATAATTACAAGGTACACCTGTATTGTACAGCAGCTGTTCCTGTACCTTGCTTAAATATATTTAGAAAGGCATGGTGGGGTCCTACATGTGACCCAGGAGTACTTTGTACTGCATAGGAACTAAAAACTATTGCATTTTAAATATTTATTAAAAA
>VWZY01004647.1:542633-556748 GCA_013399075.1 Chloroceryle aenea
GTCCGATATGGCCACTACCTACAGGGAAGAGGCAAAACCATCCCGTTACACCCAGCCTTGGAGATTAGGTGGGCTGTTAAGGTCACGAGGGAGCAGCATGGCACTTGCTCTTCCCACTGCTTTACTGTCACCCAGAGGGGACTGTGGGATTATTAACAAACTGGGTTTGTTTTGGTCGGTTCCTGCCTCTGTCTGTGAGAGGCATAGAAGTAGGGAAAAATCAAGTGTGGTCTCTTTGGGACCCAGCTACGTATTGCACCTCTCTGTATTCTCCTCAGGAGACTGAAGTGTGGTCCTTTTCAGATGGACTGACTGGGACATGCCTTTGAGACAGCTCAAATTTAAATTTCCTACTGCGTCGTATCTTGAGCAGTCAGTTAAATGTAGGCAAGGTGGATCCATCAGGACTGCTATCCAGAATAGTCTGGAAGCAATTTCCTCAGGAAGATTAAAGTCCCAACATCACGGAAACAGTGTTTCATATTTTGTTTTGTAGTTGGTTTTATTTCATTCTTCCCTGAAGACTTGCTGCTGTCCTACAGAGAACCAGTTAAACAGAGGGAGGATCCAAACCAGCAAGCAAAGAAGACATGTGGCAACTCTTTGGACTGTTTCCTGTTAGACTTCCCAGTGTGATTTTTATACTGGAAGACCAGGAGAAAAGCAGTTACTTGCATCTAACCGATGACTGAAAGTTGCCATCTATGTGTTTTATATAGAAATAGAGGGGGTTTTGTCACAAGACTCAGACCAGCAATTGACCAGCCTGCTATTGGCATTGGAAAAAAAGACTGAATTCTATCTGTTGCTCTCCCTACTAACATACACTCAAGATAAAAACAAGACTGCATTCAGTGCCCCTCATGCAATATTGTCCTTTTCCTTTAAGTAAGTTTTAATTCAGTCTGCTATTAACCTGCAATATTCTGTGTGTGTTAATTTTTACAGATATAAAACCCCATGGAAACCAATGTTTTCCAAAACAGGAAAAAAAACACAAAACCCCAACCTGACTATTTTACTCTTTTGACTCCATGTACCCCGGAGAAGGCTACTTGTCCTAGATCTTGCTGACCACCAGCATGAGGAGCAGAAACTGCCCAGCAGCAGGCAAAAACCCTGCTGGAAAGGGCTGGTGAGGCAACCCAAGCCTAATCCAAGGCCTAAGAGGGGTTTTCTCTGAGGATTTGGGCACACAGCCTAACACAGGCCTTGCTCTGTAAGCTACTTAAGGACATGCCCTGTGCTAAGTTAAAGTCAAAGGGACTAATGGTGTCCTTGAAGACAAGCATGTGCTAAAGAAGGCAGCAGTGGGGGCCCAGCTCCCCTGACCATGGACCTGGCAGTGCCAGCATCGCTCTGGTGATTCAGAAACAAGGGTGATGCTGGTGGTGAGAAGCCTCCTGTTGCTGCTTAAACAGTTGGCACTGGCTCTCACAGCTGCCCCTGGACCAGTTCCAGGACCCCTCATCCCTCTGCAGCAGCTCCTCACAGGCTGCAGGCTCCTGTGTCGACGAACGCACGCCCTGACCACCCAAACCTTGCAAGCTGCTTACCGGAGGCGTTTACCCCCCATCAGCACCGTGCCATCAGTGCAGATACCTGGCTTCCTTAACAGTGTGATGAGACTGTGGCTGGCAGGGGTCTCTCATGACAGCCCTCAGAGCCTGCCTTGTGTGAACCAAGCTCTTCTGGCTTTCAAGGAGCACCAGAGTTCACCTTGCCCACCAGCTCTGGAAATACGTGCCGTGCTCTTGGTCATGCTCAGTCGTCTTTGGTGTGTGACAGAAAAAGCCCTCTGCTGCTGGGACACCTGAGGTCACTTCTTTTGCATGGTCATGGAAAGAATGTTTTTGGTAAGTAGGATGCTGGCTGCAGTTGTCTCTAATCCTGAAAGTGGCTTATTTGATTGGTGTAAACCACCATGGACTTCAAATGGCAATCTGCCGATGTGTTCCTAAAGGTTAAATATAGTTTGGGGAGGGGAAGCAGAATTTTTGACTCCATTAATAGCAGGATATATTTAGGTGGATTGTCTGTGTTTACAATATTCCTTGTTCTGTTGTGTTATCAGTGATGCCAAGCAGAGCATCTGTATGTCAGTTGCAAAGCCATTTCCCATTACAGCTGGAGACAGCAGTGCAAAATCTACAGCACAGCTTCGGTGAACATCTTTGTTTGCAGCAGTTGGCTGTAGAACACTTCTGGAGTTTCTTATCTCCTAATTCAAGACTTTGTGACTTTGGCTACCTCACCCATTACTGTAATATGTAAAGACTTATCTAGGTCAGGGAACTAAACCTGCTGCAGCACAGTTTTGATCTAAACTAGAGCTGACATTTCTCTAGGGTATCCAGGGCAAGGCAGGAGGATCAGCTGGAAATCACTTTTGTTTTCTAGATGTACCAGGAAACTTAAATCTGTGTGAATGGCAGAGTCAGCCCAACTATGCAGAGTTAGTAAAGTGCTCTCTAAAAACCTACTGTTTTTAGAACCTTGACCAGCTGGGTCTGTTTGCAGGATGCCAACTTAATTCAGAGCCCAGCAAAGTCTCTTTTGCAGACTTCACCATGCACGGGGGAGCACCAAGGCCTGGCATACCTGCTGTTGGAGGCAGCTGCGGAGAGCAGAGGGGACAGAGGAGGGCTGCAGAGCAGAGGTGGTTCCAGCAGCCCTGCTCCTGCACCCAAATTCCCACTGCCAAACTGACAGCCAACCAGAAAAGGTGGCAATAACACATCTGGCTTTGGATAGGACTTTGAAGTTTAGAGGTTGAATGAAGTGTTTGTTAGTGGAGGAAATGCCATATTTGTAGAGTTAAGCTTGTTTTGAGGGTCTGATTTTTATGGTAACAGCACTAGCATGCACAGAGGGATTTGCCAGTTTTCTGCAAAATAGCCAGCTACTGGTGTCCAGACTGGTTTAGAGTGCTAAGCAAAGATCTGGGGGTTTGGAGAGCAAGGGAAGAGAAGGGAAGGATCTACTGCCCCTGGGCTTAACTCTTACTTGGGCAATAGGAACTGCAAATAAGCATACTGTTGAAACACTCCATTTAAAAACAGGTGCTTCCCCCTTTCTCTCACCCTCCCGCAGTCATGACTGTGGTTTGGGATGGGCTCTTGAAAGCGATGGAAGCTACGCCCCCAAGGTCAGTCATTTGAAAGTTAAATCACTTAATGCTACACTGCTTGAGCATTTCTGCCACGAAAAAAAGAAGAGTCTGGCAGATGTCCATATTGCTTGCTATTTTTGCCCCTGACAAGGATTAAGTTGTGCATCCACTGCAATCACCAGAGCAGAAGATTTCATGTTAGCCGGGGCATTTCTCTAGCACTGGCTGCAGATGCAGAGGTCAGAGTGAAAAAATCAATAATCATTCCACTACTGGGGTGCGGGTCTAGAAACCACCAGCCTCAGCTTCCTCACGGGCACGTCCACTGCAGCACATGCACTCTGTCCCAGCGCTGCTGTGCCAGCTGTGAACAGCTGGACGGCGGCGAGGAAGGGGAGCACACGGCTCCAGGAGCTGCCTGTGCCCATCGCCTTGCTCCGAGCGCTTTGCCTGCTGCCTCGGCTGGAGCTGTGGACCGCGGCTCGGGCTCTGTGCTCCCGCTGCTGACAGGATGCTGCCTGCATCATGACTAAGGGCCAATCAAGGGCTGTTATTCATTGGGGTCAGGAAAGCCCCAAAGGGGGGGTGGAAAGAATCCTCTAAAGATACAGCAACAAAACAGGGACTTTCTTACCCTGTTTTCTTAGATCTTTATGAGTGTTCTGCTGCTGCAGCAGCTGGTCCAGTCCAGATCAAATATTAGAGGCTCCCATTTAGCAGAAGCAACAGCAACTATCTGCTGAGACATGGAGTTGCCCTAGATTTTGATGAGAGCTAGCTGAAAACTTCCAGCTGAATAGCCTTGTGAGAAAATTCTGGTCAGAAATCTGGGCATTTCGTTGGAAAAGTATCTATTTTGTCCAAAAAAGAAGAAATTATTTGGACATTCTGTTTTGTTAAGTCAGAATAGTCCATTTTTGGTTTGGACTTTATGCTTGTATTTTTACAGTGCATATTTACATATAGGTATATTTATATATGGAAAACAAAATATACCAGAGGCATAGCAAAGAAAAATTTTCTGTGGTGAGATCAGGGATGCAGGAATATGAAGAAGGGACTATTTACAGATGAGGATAGGGCTGGGAAGTGGGATAGGGCATGGGAAAAGGAAACGCTACGGAGCAAACTATTTCAACAAGGTGCTAGAGAAGAGGCAAGTCTGTAGAGAGAAGAAATGCTTTGGCAGGACAGTCTCAAAGCTTGTAAAAACTTATTTGCTAGGCACAAGAGAAAGAGGCAGTAATTCCTGAAAGGAGCACAATAGGCTTGTGGAAGGGGTTGTGAATGGACTGGGTGGATTTGAGGAAGAAAAATCTAGCTCTGAAACCTCCCACCTATGTCTCAAAGTGTCAAATATGGAAAACCTTTTCTCAGAGCATGAAAAATATTCAGTTATTTAAATGAGGGTGGGTGGGCAGGTGCCTCAGCTGCAGGGGGCAGGTAAAGCTCTGGCAGTGTCCTCAGTGCCATCTTTTTCTGTCAAGGTTCTAGTCCATTGCCTGGTGGTTTTCTCCCAGGTTCCCAGGGAATGGGATACAGGCTCCTTCATTAACACATTTATCTACTGATATATTTTCTTTTCGATCCTGCCTGTCCCTCTGGCTTTATAAATAAGAATGAAGTCTGTGATTCCCTCAGGTTCCCCATGTTGATAAGCTGCTAGGTTCATTTAGACTGATGCTGCACATCAAGACTGTAATTTTTAAAGTTTCAAAGCACTTCTCTAAATAAACTGCAGCTTTACAGAACCTCCCACCCCGCTCCCAGCATCAGACACCAGTGCACTCTTCTTTGCCCTGGAAGGTGTACCCATGGCATTTTTAAGGTAGCCAACTAGAATTAAAAAAAAAAAACAACAAAAAAATGGAGAGAAAGGGAGGTTTTTCTTACGCTCTTTGTTAGGATGTGCTGTGTGCATTTGGCTCGTCTTCGGGCAGGACTACATGCTGCGAAAGGAAGAACAGCAACATGGTCAGGGTGCAGTGGAGGTGGACAAGGTGAGGTTACACAGGCCTCTAAAAGTCCTCTGGGAGAATACACAGGGGAGGGGAGGAGGAAGGGGGTTAAGGAGAATTCCAGCTGAAACAAAAGAAAGTCTTTTCAATGTCATCTCAGAGTCTGTGCCCTAGCTGCACGATACAGACACCCATGGGCACAAAGCAAGAGCCTTCCCAAAATTTCTGCCCCTCTTCCCTAGTCTTCCAGGAAGAACCGTTGTTGAGTTCTGATCTGGCCTCCAACCTGGCAATGTTTTGGAAGGAAATGAGCTGCTCCTTCCATCCACCCACTCCCAACACAACTAGTGTGCACACTCACCGTGGAGAGGCCAGTTGGTCAGTCTGGGTATGGACTTCTTCAGTAAGCTCAAACTCCTCTGTGATTCCATTTTACCTCTACTGCATGGCCTCCAAAGCAGAACAGTTACACTAAGCCAAGTCTTCCCAATCCCCCAAATGACCCATTCTGTTCTTTAACTTGGGCCATTTTGCTTAAAGTCTGCTTCTCTTCATTTCTTAGGCCCACGAAGACACCAAAATTCCAGGCAAAACAGAATCACTAGCCATTGGACACGCAAGATACCAGGACTACAAGCCAAGCTTATGACTTGACTGAAGCAATTGTTTTGGGGTGAGTGGTGTTTCTGGAGAAAGATTGTTTAAACACTTGTTTCAGTTTGACTTGAAACTGTTTTGAAAGATGCTGTGACACTCCCAGCTCTTCCTCTCATCATATCTTACCCTCCTCTGCATTCAGGCTACGGGAGCTACAAGATTTATCAGCCAGAGGCAGATAAAGGACTGCAAAATCCTGCCAAATTTGGGCAATTAGCTCCAGTTCTGAAGGCTGACCCTGAGGGCAAGGCACCTGAATGTGGGTTTCCTGTTCATGCTCCCTGTGTTACGGGGTGACTCCTGCTCTCCAGGTGTTACGTGGTGATGGGTGACTCCTGCTCTCCAGGTGTGTTACGCGGTGATGGGTGACTCTTGCTCTCCAGGTGAGCTTTCCTGTACATTTCTGGCATACATTCAGCTGCAGGAGTTGCAGAGCTTATCTCTGCCATGTATCGATGTTTGTGGAGGGTTTAGAAGCTGTGGAACCAGCTGGAGGTCATTCAAGGCTGCTCATTACTACAGCCAAACTCCTCTCTGATGGCAGGAATAACAAGTGACTGGGCTTTCCAGGGCTCCAGTACAAGGAGAGCTGGCAGGGTGACCAAAGTCACTCTTCCTAGACAGCTTGTGTTTGTCTAAAAGCCACCCCTCAATACCCCACTGAGGATGTAAGTGCTGAGCATCAGGACCCCCTCGATAGAGATAAGAGGTTTGGCCTATTCACTGTCCTGAAACAGGACCATTGTATGGGGGATGATCACCCTTGTCCAGCCATCGCCTGTGACCTGTGGCAGTGCAGGGCACCTCCACCCTGAGCTTGTCACAAGTATGTTATCTGCCTGGAGAGGGCTCCAGAGCATGCTAAGCTGTCAGCTCGATTATGGTTTGTTTTGCACGGTGTGACATCCTCAGGGATCCCTGCTGCCTTCTCCTGCAGGACACATTTTAGATTGTCATCCAGGGTGAGTGTGGGATGAAAACCAGACAAACATAAAGGTGGGCTTTTTTCCCAGGAGTATGTTGTAACGGGGTTTTGAAGCTGCTGCAATCACCTTTATTTCTGGAATTTCACTGCATGAGGACTAAACTAATTGCTCACAAGCAAAACAATCAAGTCAGGGAAGCTTAGTGATGCAAAAAATTATCTTCTTGTCTTTCTGGTATTCTGTGCCTTTTACTGGACAGTGTGAGGAGCACAGTTGATATAGATGTCTACCAGAACCAGTGCTGTTGTGCTGTTACCAGTGCCCAGACTGGAACACGAGGAACACCACATAAATATACCCAGTGGCAGTAAATCTGCATATTTTCAGTTTACTTCTGAGCCACAGTTGCCTGCCTGAGTGAGCAGCAAATGGCTTATCAGGGCTGAAGAAAGGCCAGGCATGGCAGGGGAGTCGCAGCACCAGCAAACATGCAGTTACTCGAACAGCCCTTGAAGAGCGGAGCGGGGAGGCAGCCAGCAGCCAGGACAATGGCAGCAGTGCCAGCAGCCAGGACAATGGCAGCAGTGCCAGCAGCCAGGACAATGGCAGCAGTGCCAGCAGCGGGGCTGTGCGGCTCTCCCGGCAAACCTGATTTTCCCCAGGGAGTGGGAGCAGGAAGGGAAGAACGAATCCTTGCAGCTGATGTTTCTGGATTTGCCTGCGAAAGGATGTTTGTACGGACAGCCCAGCTTTTGGGCAACAAAAACAATTACAGTGATGGCTCACTTTGTCATTTCCACTTACATTCTGAAATTAAGCAGCTGAGAGCTCATGCTTCCAGCTTGAAAGGAAAGATCTGATCTGGCCCCACAATTTGTTTTCCCTGCTTTACCTGCTTTCTTGTTGCTGAAATATGCAGCCATTGAGTTTAAACTAATTTGTTCAATCAAATACAGACTGGGCTTTGTCCGGTTCTTACTCTTCATTACAAGCAATTAATGTTAATCATGCATTCATTTCCAGGGCATGGCTTTGGAAATGTTCCACTGATTGAGCCAGCAGACTGAAATTCAACATTCACGCGGTCCACCCCGTTCATCTGAGCTGCGAGCTGCTCGCAGAACTTCAGTTTCTTTTCTACCACACAGAATAGCCACACAGTTGCAAGCTGTCACTTTAGCAGTTACCTCATGGGTACATCAACACAATTGCAAATCTCCCCGTTTTGCCAGCACCAGCATTTCACCCAGCCACGGTGCCGAAGCACCCGCACAAATGAGCTCCAGAGGCACACAGCAAGCGCTGGGCTGCAAGCGGAGCGCGGCACGGCAGAGCAGCTGAGCTGCTCACTTCAGAGAGCTGCCTGATGCTGAACTCCCCGTCCATCTAAAAGCCACCACCACAGCGGTCCTTACGCTGTTCGATGTACTCACATTTGGATGAAATCACTGTGGTGAAGACTTCTAAGTTCTCGTCGCTGCAGCTGTAAATCTGGTGCATTTTCCACCTCTCCCTCCTGACTGCCTTTCAGCCTCGTGCAACCGCTCTGAACTTCTGGTAAATAGGTTTCACTAATCCAATCTGGCTCTGTGATCATTGTCCAGATCTACAAAGGACAGACTGATTCTGTGATCTCATCTCATTCCATATTCTTCATTGCAACATTTTCTGCTCCCATCTGTCTTTCTATGAATACTATTAATGCAAAGACTTAATTTAGCTGTTACTTAAGCCTCTGCTCAGATAAGAGTGGTTTATTTTGCATCTCTGTTTACCAGTTTGGAGAATCCTCTGCAATAAATGGCTAATAGTTAAAGTCTGTTCTGTGCAGCCAATAAATAGGCAGATAAATTCTTACAGAAGTACTGCAAGGATTTTTAAAACGACTCTGGTTAATACTTTGTGTACTTCAACACATCTGTTGTAAAGATTTGCTCCTTCCATATATTAAGGAGCTGACTCGAGGTGTATTAAGAGAAGCATTTGGTGCTTTACCCTTGAAGTTCATAAGCTAGTACCTGAATCGTGGGCACTTCAGTGTAAATTTTCAGATGGAAGTGATTAAAGAAGGACAGGTCAGGCAGATGGACGTGGGTCTACATGCCCCCTACACTTCAGTGGCTCCAGAGGGAGGGCAGGTGGCTCAATCATTGAGGGCTTGATGGTTCTTGGGCCTAATTCTGTATTTAGCCAAATTCCATGGTCTTCCAAAAAGACCACAGGGTCTTCTTGCCAAAGCTTTTCATTTCTTAATGCTCCCAGCAGAAATTATTCCTATCCACAGCTGTGAAATTCAGCCCCTTCAACTTCTGGTGACTTAGTGCTGCTGTGGACACTTAAGACAGAAAATGTTGGCTTGCAGGCTCCAGCAACTGATGTAGCAGAGACACTTTCACGTGTGAGTAATGATATTAAATTATATCAGTCTAATGAACAGCCTTCATTACTAGCACGGGTGTGTAATTAACACAAAAACTAGTGCTGTCTTCTCCTGTAGACGTCTGCCACCAACAGTCCCAGCTGGAAAGTGCCAGCAGAGGTTGGCTGTCACTGTCGTACTCTCTCGTTAACGCTCCTATCCGAAATCATAAGCATTGGTCAAACACAGCCCGAGCTGGGAAGCATTGTGGTTGAGCTGAAGGTGTCACTGTTTCAAGAGTAAAGAGAGAAGCTGGTATCACTTGTCACCTCCCGGGGCAGCCTCCTGCTGTCCAGGGACCGGGGGCATTGTCCCAGGCAGCCGCGCCGTGTTCAAAGGGGCGGGGGGACAGCGATAGAATCGAGCAAAAGTTCAATTAGATTTTGATTTATTGCGCCACATGTTCTGCTCCTCTGACCGATGCCATTAACATCAGGCTGGGCTGGCGTGTTCATCTGTCCCTGCCCAGCTCCCTCCGAAGGCCACGCACCCAACAGATGGGGAGCTGCACGGCGCGAGGGCGATTGTTTATCCCTCCATTGTTCCTGTGTCAAGCGATCAAACCGAATCTATTGCCCCCCGGGAGAAAGATCCGCGCACCGTCCGTTCAGCGCTGAATGGAGCAGAGGCGGTTACCCAGGGAGGCTTTAGAGCTTTCAAAAGGATAAAAAAATAATGAAGAGCAACACTGAATAGTTGACAAAAAAAAAAAAAGCTATAACAAACCTAACCCTGCCTCTATTTCACCTTTGGATATTCAGAGTCCTGTGAGGAGAGGCACGTTTGGATCGGAGTCACTGTTTGCCTAATTACAGGTGGGACCTAAAGACGTTTTTAAATCACAGAATAGAAGAATCCCACAGAATCCCAGCATGGTAGGGCTTGGACCTCTGGAGATCACCTGGTCCAACCCTCCTGCTAAAGCAGGCTCACCCAGAGGAGGTTGCCCAGGTTGAGGCTTCAGGAGGAGGACTACACATACTGGGATAATTTTTTCTAGCTGTCTGTGGGTTATGTCTTGGTTTACCTAGCTCCAAAATAGGTGTGGTAATGCCCCCCAAGGAAGTGTCCTACGAAGCTCAACTGCACACAACCTGCTGAAGAACAACAGGAGAGAATTTCAGACTTGAGGAAGATCCTCTCCACAATTCATCCCAGGAGCTGCTTCCGCAGACACGTCTGATGATTTCTCTGGTATCTCCATCCGGCTCCCTGCTGACCTAGCAAGAGTCCAGTCTGTGGTGGGAGCAGGAAAACAAACCCTTGTTGATTCTATGAATCATTTTTTGTTCCCCAGATTACAAACAGCTCCTAGAAACTAGGCTCAAATTTTTCCTCGCTGCTAAACACAAATAATAAGTCATTAACTGAATTCATGCGGTGCCACTGCAGCCATGAGAAGACCCGAAAAGGGTGGATCTTGGACTAAAGACACCCAAGCCAACATGTGGAATCCAAATTCCTGACTGTGGGCTGTGACAGAGCCATTTACCAGATACCTGAGGATCAAAGTATTTGCTGGTGCAGGAAGTTGGTGACCAAAGGTGAATGGGAAAAACTGAGGAGGAGGAGAACTCGGGACACGAGAACAGACATAGGGTGTCAGGCAGAAGGTTCATCCCACCTGATCTGCAGGCCTGGGACAGGGAAGGAATTTGATTGTTGGGAATGTGGACAGAAAGGTGGAGAAGGGGACGAGATGTATGCTGAGGCTGAGGGAAAAACAACTGCTGAAAGCAGCAGGAGGCTCAGCCAACCTTGTCAACAGGGCGGGAAATCCCATAAGCTGGCAAAATGTCCCTCTGGGGAGGTGGCAAAGGTGATTTTCCCAGAGGCCGGGTCTGTTCAGCCACACTGGGAAGACACGAGTGTAGATGCTCGTCCTGTTTACCAAGTGTGCCAGAGCTGGTGAGCTTAAAAGGAATTAAAAAACCCCAACCAACTGTAATTAAAACTCAGAGTGACTCAAAATAACTGTCGGAAACCTCCAGACCTCATTTCTCCTGGCCTTTGTAAACAGAGGATTGCCTTTCCAGCGTGGCGTTCTCCCAGTGAAGTCGGGGGGGAGCATCCTGGTGCTCTCGGCATCTGCCAGGGACGGTGCCAAG
The DNA here is from genome assembly GCA_013399075.1 of Chloroceryle aenea. Lineage (NCBI taxonomy): Eukaryota > Metazoa > Chordata > Aves > Coraciiformes > Cerylidae > Chloroceryle > Chloroceryle aenea. Next base: position 553,814 of record VWZY01004647.1, read on the forward strand.
GGATTCCCCGGCCCGCAGGGGACAGAGCTGGTCCTGCAGCCGGGCTCTGGCTTCTCCCTGGCTCTTGCACCCTCTTGCGTAAGAGGCGAGTCTAATCCCTACTGAGCCACTTGAGTCTATTTCTCACCCTTAGCTGGGCAATATGATAAGGATAAACCCCAGGTATTTTTGGAACAGGATTGTGAAGCAGAGGGATGCACAGTTAACCGTTTAAAAATGAGATGGGAGAAAACTGCACGTGCATGGTGGGCCCGTTTATTCTCAAACACTTCTGCGTGGGGCAATGCAAGCGGCGTTTTTCCTGGAAGGAAAATTGCTCTGCTTCATTTCAGGGCCACGGAATTGCAACTGCCAATGGCTGAAAAGGAAAAGCAACACAGAGGGAGCTTCCTGTACAAAACCTGTTATTTTTCTCTCAATGAAGGGAAGAGACAGCTGTGTTATCAACAGCATCGCCTCTTCCTTAGCTGGTTGAAAATTAGAGTGGCTGGAAGGTCTGTGAATCAGAGATGAATTGTCAGAAGCAGTATTTCAATTTGCATCTGTCGGGAGCTGCTGTGACAGCCCTTACCCAAATGGGAGTAACATCAATGGTGTTAAAAACCACTCCGGACTGTGAATTCCATACAGGGGACCAGGAGAAAGGGATGCAAGTCTTGTGCAGTTTGAAAGGGCCTGTGATAGACTTCTCTGCTCATCAGGAAAGGAAATTCCAGACAGACCCGGAAGCCAGGCTGGTTCCAAAAGATGCTGCAGCATCCTGAGAAAAAAAAACAAAACACAAAAATACACTTGAGTAAGTCCACACAATGATTAGTGAGAAACACAATGGCCAGCACCGCAAGGTTCAAGTCCTGCAGAGCTTGTGCCAGCAGCAGGGATTGCACAGAGCCGGGATTAAAACCAGGGCCAGGCTGAGCACGTGGAGGCTTAACGAGCTTTCATACACTGGCCATGTTCTGGTAATCCACAGAAAGCATTAAAAATGTCAACAAAAGAGCGCTACGGCCACACCGGGCTGTGGCAACAATAGCTTATTAAGGAGCCAAACTCTAATTACATTTGTCCCTGATTTATTAATTTTTCAGGCTGATGGGTCAGTGAAGTCTTCATTCCCCTGATAACGGGGCTTTCTCATCCTCGATCTTTTCCTTTAAAACATTTCAAGACTGTTTTGGCTACTGGGTCCTGATGGGAGCATAACCAGTGCTGGACAAAGCAGCAGATTAATTAAACCTTGTCCTGCAGCTCCAGGGTTTGTGCAGCAGTGGCCCTCTTGCTGTAAGGGCACTCTGTGCCCTGCACCATACGGAGGAAAGTCCACTGCTCGGCTAACCAGACTCAGACCACTTGGGATTTCTCCCAGGGATAAGTCTAAAGCATGAGGCCACCTGAACTGTCACCTTACTTGTCTCTAGTGTGTCCTCACGCAGCCATCAAGCTGCTTTTGCCACTTGCAACACACGAGCTCTGCAGGAAGGTCTTTGGAGGCTGTCAGATGGCATTGCCTCCTCGGGCGTAAATTCCCGGTGAAAATGAGATTAAATTGGCAACAAGGACCATCGTTATTTGCACTTGGAGCCCCCAGTGCTAGAAATGTATGACAGGGGAGGTGCTGCACTAGGGGGACAGAATCGGGATCACATTGAGGAGTTCTGCTTCTCATCCAGATGAAAGTGATGGTGCCCGTGTGAAGCAGCAAGGTAGCGCAGGAGGAGGCACTGCAGCAGGGGAGGGGTTGGGACACAGTGGGAGCACCGGTAAGGAACTGATGGGTCTTGGCAACGTGAGACTTGGGAGGTAGCTTTAGTGCAACGATTGTGTGCTTTCAATGACCATGGAGCATAGAGAGGGAAACCTCTGTGGAGAGGGGACCCCGAGGACTCCCTCGATGCCAATTACCCTGAAGGGTTTCTGAAGAGGTGAAATGGGTTATCTTCTGGTCTGGGTTTTGGCTTCTCTGCTGACACTGCAAGCAAGAGTGTCAAAGATCTTCTGCTTTGAGTACCTGGCTTGTTTCTAGGAATCTGATTAAAGTAGATCACCTCAGATAACAGGAGGAATTAATGCTGCAAATCCATAGGAGAGGATTCTCAAGCTCATAAGCTACACAGAGGTCAGTCCTTTGTGAGTCATGCAGCCTCGGAGATCTCTGATTTTCACAGAACTGATGATCTTTATTTGTCCTTTCCCTCTGTCCTGTTGCACTGAAACACTTTATTCAGTTCCAGCTGTAATCCAGTCAGATGCTCTGTCCACTACAAGGACAGCACGGCACGGACGTGAGCCTGGCAGAGAGAAAACCAAAAGGGGACGGGAGGAAGACGTGGCACGTGCTCCGTGATAACGACGTGGTTTTAGATTCAGCATCCTTCATGTTTGGTAAAATGCATATTGGAGGCTGCACCTCGAATCCTTTCTGCTGCCTTTGTTTGGCAGGTTGGCGTTTTTAGCTCAGCTCTGTTGTGCAGTCCCTGAACTGAGCTTCAGTGCTGGTGACATCCTCACTTCTGACACGAGCAGTCGCGAGCCATTACTGTACTATCCAGATCCACCCGCAGCGCTCTGCCCGGATTCACTCGATAGTCCTCATTTCCGGACTGCCACTTAAGACACAACCAGAGCAGGTATGAAGAGCATCGCTTTGACCGCACCAGGAGCTAAGCAGCTTGGGAGATGTCAACCCAAAGGCTGCGGGACGTGTCACTGTGGGATGGCCCAACTGCCAGAAACGCAAGGGGCACCACGGAGGGTGTGGGGAGCAGGACCCGTGTGCTCCAGCGGGGAGCAGAAGCTGCAGCCCTCCAGGAGGGAGCAAAGTGCCACCAACACGGCTTCAGCCTTTCCTGGATTGAAAACACGGCCCCGGAGGAGCACTGACCACTGAAAGGAGTGTAACAAGGGCCAGACCATGACACTTGTGAGGGCTGAGAAC
>VWZY01004648.1:2376-12973 GCA_013399075.1 Chloroceryle aenea
TTTTCTAGTAGATTTAGAGTGTTTAGATCATATTCCACAATACTTATGTGAAAACCCCACTGGTCAGAAACTGGATACTTTTTCTTCCTTCTTGCTGTGGGCTGGGTAAGAATACAGAGCCATTTCTGAGCTTGCTCTGATTTCTGAATCAACCAACCCTGCTACAACAAGCAGGCCAGGTTAATTAGCTCTGTTGTGCTGTCTTGCTGTTTTTTGCTTCTGCTATGTGTGAGCCAGCTCTCTCAGAACTACCTCAGATACATCTTATTTCCTCTTCCTCTTCACATCCTATTTTTGAAGTTTTAAGAGTTTAAAAGAGAGTCCAAGGTTTATTAATTTAGAGGGAAAAAAAATAGACTGAAAATGACTGTACATCCTGTCTTTTGAGTATTCTCTGAAGAACTGGAAGTTACATACCCACATTAAAGATCACTTTGATGATACAAAAAATCTAATTATATAGATTAGAATATTATTTTTCCCCACTTCTGTGCAACTGCTCTAACCATAAAGCTCCTGTTTCATTTTTCCTGCTGTCTATTTTTTTTGTTTTGTTTTGTTTGATTGTTGGGTTTTGTTGTTGTTTGTGGTTTTGGATGCTGGGTGCTGGTGTTTTATGGTTGTTTTTTTGTTTGTTTGGTTTGGTTTTGGTTTTGGCTGTTTGCTTGTTCTATTTTGAGATCTTTCCTGGATGGTTATAGAATTTCCACAAGAAGAGTGAGAGATGCCCCCAACCCCAGAGTATTACAAAGGCTTGTGACTAGGACTACCTTTCTCATAAGAAATATGGCTATCTGTGTACTGAAGAGCAAGTTGAGCCATTGTAGTCTACATTTTTATGTGCAAATCATGGAACCAAACTAAATGGGTCCTCATCTGTGCACGTTGCTTCATGATCTATAAAACTGTATAATCCTCATGAAGTTTCCAGTTTAAAAGTTCTCATGGTACATTGCAAGATATTTGATTGACAAAGTTCTGCAGTCCAAAATATTTAGAGATGGATAACCAAGTTTTTATATAACTGTGTGGGACCTATGAGAATAAGGCTTCAGACTGCTATGTTTGTCAGCCTGGATCATACTCAAATCTTTATGAAAAAGTTGCAGGTGACTTCCAAGTTGCAGGAGAGAATTTGGTAAATCACATCTTACTTTGTTCTTCTATAGAATTAGCTATATAATTTTTTCATTTGGTCTCTAATGTTTCCAGGTAATGTAATAATTTCCTAATGGCTTAGTTTGGAAATCACAAATTAATGCATGGAAAAAGCTGCAGCAGTTGTTCATCACATCTCTGAAATATTGCTTCATGCAGCAAAATATAGTATATGTCCATCATATATCAACATTGGCTATTTCATATAAAAAGAATAGCAAAACCTGGGGACCATATTATCTTGTTTTCTTGATGTTCTCATTAGTGTAAGGTAAAAATCCCAGACATTGTTTATAGTGTAAACATTATTCAGTTAAAGGACTTGCAGCATGTGTCTGAGAGAACTTCGTTTCCTGGAAGGATCAAGCCAGTGTGGGGAGTTCACAGTGGTGGGCTGCAGTGGGAGGTTTTATTCCATTGTAGCAGACCTGGACAGTGCAAAGGGAGGGATGAGGTAGGGAAAGACTGAGAGTGAAAGACAAAAATACAAGTAAAGATAAATACATTTAATGCCAAATATACAGGGCCAGGAATGAGTTTGTTCATTTTTAAGTTTTAATTTTTGGGGGGTATGGGTCAGATATATTATCATGCCATGTTGTTGATATAATTACATACTGTTCCACTACTACATAAAAATAATGTAAATGCTCAAAATAATTGTACATAAAATCCATATAACAGAATTAAGTTTAAACATTCTCTAGGGAAATTTTTTAATTATAAACAAAAAGTAATCTGAGGGTTTTTTTCCTGCAAATTTGCACTTATGGGTACTCAGACAAATTTAGTTTTGCTCATCTCTGACTTACTATAAGGGTAATAGTGTAATGGCTCTACTTTGCTACATGTGTCTCATTTAAACTATATTATCTGGGAAAAAACCCTCTTTAGTATCTGACTGCAACTTTGTTTTTAAAAATAATGAATAGTTGGTCTTAAATGACTTGAGACTTCTATAATTGCACCTTAAAATAATTAATGATTCAGTATCTATAAGACAGATGGCTGTAGCAGAGAAACCAGCTTCACAATTGGCACTAATTAACACCCTTGTTGGAATCTCAGCAGTGTCCAAAATATTAAATGGGTATCAAAACTAAATTACTCAACCAGAGAGAGTTTGTCTAAGGTGATATATTGGTAAGAGATTGTGAATGTCTTAATTGCATGTATGCGCACTCATATTTGTTGGTGACTTCACACTCCTGTAAAGATAAGTATCACATTTCCTGTTAAACTAAAAAACGTTCCATGTTTGTATGACCTGAGAAAATGCATTCTAGAAGCTAACATCTCCATGCAATTATGTTAGGAAATTGTGTTTAAAAAAAAAAAAAAACAACTATAAAAAATGTATGTATGTTGCTTCTCCTTTCTAACCATGTCTATAAATAGCAATTTCTGGAAGCTAGTTCCAGATGTTGTGGCTCTATTTTTTGTTTCAACAAAGACTTAGGTTTTAAAAATAAAGAAATGCACGTATATAACAAATATAGACTAGTGCTTTAAGAAAAGTGACACTGCACTTAAGAACCTTATTAGCTGTCAGGAAATACCCAGAAACACTTGCCATCAGTTTCTTTGAGTTTAAGATGAGGTCTTATGTGTCTGCATACATAGCAGACACAGTGAGATGAAGGTCCACAGCAATTCTTAAAGGCTAATGGCTTCCATATGAAACAAAATTCTTCCCACACAGACCTTTACACAACAGACTATGATAACTCCTTACTGATGCATAAATTACATGGATATATAAAATCCAAAGGAATTTAGGACATGAGATGAAAAAATACACTTTTTAAATTAAAATACATTAATGTTTTTGATTTCTTTTAACTATGAAATAAAGTATAAAATGCCTACTCAATAAACACAAATAATTTCCACAATTTACAATAAAACTACACTCATTCCATTTACAACTTAGCTTAAATATTGTTGCTGAGTATGGAGGAGAAGCTATGGGAGACAGCTTCATCCAAAAGAAGTCTCAGTTATTTATTTCTCCTACAAGCTTTTTTATTCCTTTCTTGAATTACTTGAACTAGCTCTAATAAATTATTTGGACACAATATTTGTCTCCCTTCACTTGTCACCTCTCCTTGAAGTCTAATGAAACTCTAATTTAAACTTTTAGACTAGGTGAATATACCCATTAGCTTTTTTTTACCTTTAGTATTCCTAATTAAAAACATCCTAATTAAAAAATACTTTTTCAGGTTATGTCCTGGGTTTGGCTAGGATAGGGTTAATTTTCAGTAGAATCTGGTAGGATATGCAGACAGGATAAATAACCAAACCACCCAGTGGGATATTTAACACCACACTGATGTCATCCCTTTATAAATAAGGGTGGGGAGAGGGTGGGCAGGGCTGTGCTTGGCCTACAGCAGTGTTGGTGCAGCTCTTGCTGGTCTGGTTTATATCACTCATTTTATATATCACTTCATTACTATTATTTTTATTACTCTTGTTTTCTTCTCCTCTCATGTTGTTCTATTAAATTCTCCTTATCTCAAATCAGGGCTTTGCTTTTTAATCCCTATTTTCCTTGCCATCCCATTAGGGAGGGGAGTGTGGAGGGTGTGAGTGAGTGGCCTTGGGGTGCTCAGCTCCCAGCTGGGTCTAAACCATGACAGATCATTTTCACTTAGTAGAACATTTTTACAATAGAAAGGGTTCATAAATAACTAGTTTGTCTATGAATGTGGCTCAACTGACATCTCTGGAGTGACAGTACTGTAATTTGGCAAGCAGAAAATCCATGGTGTTAGTAGCAGTTCACTATCTCAATAGTTTTCTTCTGCTCTTTTTAAAGTGGAATAATTCAATTTAATTTCTCTTAATTGAAATGGCAGCTTTTAATTATGTAGGTATGAATTTACCAAGGACTTACTTGTATGCAGATGTTACTTCCAGGTACTGTGGTAATGTACCTCATACTGTCTCTCTTTGAGGATGCCATTAGCATACAGTAAATGGGGGACGGTCTACTTCATTTTTAGACTTTGAAAAAGAGGAAAACAACTTTGCCTATGGGCCTTTTAAGAATACTAATGAGATACCCATGCGACATAGTTTAGTCACTGAATTCACATAGCTCTGAAATCAAGAGGCTTATCTGGTTACACATCTCAGAGAGAGGTAGAAAGCACTTCAGAGCACAAACCTTTGCTTTCTGACTAATCCACTGGCTCTCAATCAGTCTTTGAAGATGCCTACTTCTCTTGCTTTATTAATACAGTTTTCAGGTGTGCTAATGCCTTACTAGCAATATTTGCAAATTGTAATTCACATAAAAACTCTTACTTAGTACAAACCTTCCAGTGAAAACTACCTTTTAGAAGCAGTAATCATTAATTCCACACTAATAGACTATTGTGCGACAACCAGAAGCAGCTTGCTGTACATACTCAGAATATTTAAAAGTTGAAAAATACACTCTTCTAACAGTTTTTTATCAATTTCTACTCAAGGTTTAATCTAAAGTAAAACAAACAAACAAACAAACAAAAACCACCAACAAGCTTTGTCCATGGAACTTTATGTGTACTGAAAGGTGGTCTAAAGTTCCCAACAAAATAATCACAGAAAACCCCTGATGCTTGCTAAATAAATGCGAACAACCCATGACTTAGGAAGGCCCTGAGCAATTGTGAAACACTTTTTATAAGAGTCTGAAGGAGGTTTTATCATGGAATCAGAATCATAGAATCAGACTCATTTTGTTTGGAAGAGACCTTTAAGTTCATCAAGTCCAACTGCTAACTCAGCACTGTCAGTTCACCATTAAACAATGTCCCTCAGCACCATATTGACAATGCTTGCTCTATTCCTACACTTATCCCTAGATACCTGTTATTGAACACTGTGTAAGACAATACTGAAGTAGTGGATGGTTTGTCTGATCCAGCACAGTTGGTCTTCTGTTAGCTGAGATGGCTGTGGGAAGGGGGTGGAGAGAGTTGGGTGGTTTTGACAGATGGGCTTGAGAAATGTTGCCCACATCCTTGTAACAATAAAAGCTGCAGTAAAAATACAGTCACTTTCATCCTCAACCACAATTTATTTCAGTGTTATCACTACTTGGTTACTCTTATACTTAGGAGAAGGCAAGTTCGTTGCTTAAGGAATGTTGGTGTAATGGATATGACACAAATTTCTAGACCAGCCCCTATAAGACAAGAAAACCCATCAAGTAAGAAAATTTATTGATTAAATGTTTATTTGTATGCTGCTGAGCTTTCATGGTAGTGTTATTAATGATGTATTGGGAAGCTTAGAGATTTGGGTAGGCATCTTTAAAAATTATTATTTCATATTAGATATATACGATAAAAATAGATTGCTAAAAAATATGTAATAAGGAAAACCAATAGATACTGTTTTAAATAAAATAAAAATAAAATTACATGGTATATAGACAACTATGTAAATAGTCAGTCATTACTATACAGACCACACTTCATATAAATGTTTTTATACCTATTTGATCATATATTTTTCTTCTCTTCTACCTTCGGAATGTGGCAAATAATTTCCACAGTCAAGTAATTAAAGAAGAGGAGCACTGAGAATGATAATTTTCAAAAAAGTAAAAGACACTTTCCTTGGTGTGTAGGGATTGTCACAAACCCCAAAAATGAAGGAAACGGTGCTAGATTAGGGACTTCCTAATATCTCCTGTGAGCTACATCAGCAATGTGGGTGATAGTTAACAAAGATCCCTAATTTTTATGCTATTAGTTCTTTCCTTTCAGTTCCAGTGCAAAATCAAGAGCATGATTTCAACTGTAGGCTGGGAACAGAACAAAGATAGTAAATAAAATAACACAAGAACCTTATGTTGTGACCCTTCGCCATGTTTCACGGCTTATCACAACTCTGAAAGTGTTCAGGCTGATCAGTGATTGAATGGTGATCCAAACATTTAAGTGAAATGAGGACCTGTAGCTTAAGACTTTGTGTTCTGATCTGGAACTCACATTCCACTGCAACTTGCTCATTTGTGAAGTTCCTATGCCAGTAAGTACTTCTCAGCATGGTGTGATTTAGCAGAAGACAGGTGTGCAGAATACAGTTTTACTTTAACAATTTCTACAGCGATCATCTTTCCTGTGGTGTTCAATTATATGTTTCACAGTAGTAAGTATCTCCACTTTTGTTTTATTCTCCTTGGAGACAGTCTGTTGGTGTATGGATTTTTTGATTGAACTAGAAAAAGATAACACAAAATGTTGACCACTGTAAATTCATAAACATAACCAGAGTTCATTTTATGGCTCTGCAGGCTCACAGGTATGAAAAGACTTCTCATCCCTTTTACCTTGCTTGCATATAGTAAAAATGTAAATACCAAAGTCTTCTATATGCCCTCAGTTCTGTACATTTAATCACTGTAGTAGAAAATATAAAACACAGGCTCTTCCAGATCACCTGGAATACTGTGTCCAGCTCTGGAGCCCTCAGCACAGGAAGGACATGGACCTGATGGAGTGGGTCCAGAGAAGGGCCACAAAGATGATCAGGGGCTGGAGCACGTCTCCTATGAGGACAGGCTGAGGGAGCTCTGGGATTGTTCAGCCTGGAGAAGTGAAGGCTCAGGGGAGACCTAATAGTCACCTGAAGGGACCTTACGAAAAGACTGGAGAAGGCCTGTTTAAAGAGGCCTGGAGTGAAAGGACATGGGACAATGGTTTTAAATTAGAAAGGAGTGGATTTAGATTAGAAATAAGGAGGAATTTCTTTACCACAAGAGTGGTGGAGCACTGGAACAGGTTACCCAGGGAGGTGGTTGAGGCCCCATCCCTGGAGGCATTCAAAGTGAGGCTTGACAGAGCTCTGAGCAATCTGCTCTAGTTGAGGATGTCCCTGCTGTCAGTGGTGGGGTTGGACTAGATGACCTCGAGAGGTCCCTCCCAACCCAGACATTGCTATGTTTCTATGTTTCTATATTTCTATGTTATCAGCACTGTTTTTATCACAAATCCAAATGTAGTACAATGCAAGCTGCTATGGAGAAAATTAAATCTGCTCCAGCCCAAACCAGTACATGGACATTCATATTTCAGCCTGAAGAATAGTCAAACCCAAGCGTCTGATGCTGATAAAGACAGTTTGTTTGTTTGTTTGTTTTAATGTAAATCAATTAATTAATTGTAAATTTATAGTTGTGAATAGGAAGCTGACAGTCATAAAAAAGGAACTCTTAGGTTTTACTGCCTTAGACAAATCAAAATAGTTCAGTCTTACGACCCACAGACATTACATAAATTTTAATCTAGAATTTCCTGCCTAGGGCAACTACCTACATGTTAAAGCCTTTCTATGATCCAGGGTCACAGATCTCACAATCTTTCTCTTTGTATACTGAAGCTAGTTATTTGCGTATCAAAGCAATGAATGAAATAAAGTGTCTTAGAACATACAGGAGAAGAACACTTTTATATGTGTGTGTATATATATAAATACAGATTCGTTTTAGCAAACTGAATTGCAGTTTTCTGAATAGATACTGATGATTAGCCAGTTAGCATTCTGAATACATTTTTGTTTCATTAAATTAGTAAGATGCTGATCAGACCATCTCAAATAATTTTATATTAATAAAACTTAGCACTTTAAGAGAAAGTAAACACAAAGAATACAAAAGCTTATGTATTTTGGTAATGTTTCTTTTTTATTTGGAGATAACAGAACTCTGACTTACCTTCTATTCAAAGCTTGGCCTTCTGGTCCAGCTACTATAAAAAATAGCTTTCCAACAAAAATTACATATTCAGGAGGTTTTTCGTGGAAAAGACACATGTATCCAATCTGAAACAGTTCTCTGGAGTTTTGCATGATATTATTTAAGAAAGATTTATTCCTTAAGTATATAAGATAACATCATATAATCCTAAGTATATAAGTTAACTTCAACCTTAGTTAGCTAACCAAGTGTGAAAGTATGATCAGACTGCTGAATGAGCCAAGAGACTTGTCAGGGGGAAGCGGTGTTTTCCTTTACCCCAGACTGCCCAGTTTACCCAGGGAAACAAAACTGCCTATACTGTGAGCTCCCAATAAGAGAAGCGGGTAACAGATCTTCATTATAATAAGAAGGAAGGTGAAGTGAGAGTTTAGTTAAAAGAAAGATTTCCTCGAGTTCCATAACAAGATATACTATTGTTTTTATCAATACAGCAATGTATACATTCAATACATCAAGTATAACCAGTATGCTGATAAATGAAACAGCTGCATGGAACACTCACAGTAATCTGTAGCATATTGGAAAATTTACTTGCATTGTATATTACTCTGTTATAAATATACAAATTTAAAATAGTTTTTGTGTATACTTGTTTTCCTAAAGCTCTGATCCAAAGCACTGCTATGGTCCTGGTATGTTACTACCCATCTAAATGCAGTTGTGAAGCCTGTCGTTACCTTTCCTGAACACTTTCCAAAAATTGACATGTCATGCTGCAATTCATATTGCAATGTCAGTCAGAACTGTTGTACATTTTAAAGTAATGGTTGTGTCTTAATGACTTCTTTCTCTGCTGTTTCCACTTTTTGATAGATATAACAAACTATTTAAAAAATTCAATAAGGAGCATTTAATGAATGTTTTCATTTTATTTCTACATATTTGTATATATGGATTTATGTTAAGAACACAATATTTTTGAGCAGGATGTCTAATTAGTTTATAAACATTAATTTTTCAGTGTAGTTTAGTACAGGAAATGATCATTAATTCACTTTGGGCATTACTTTGTACTTCATCACCTTCTAATCATGTTAATAAGAGTTCATATTAAGAAATGCATTATTATATCAAGCAACTCATGGACTATTGTTATTCTAATGATTGGCATATTTAAGGTAATCTTACATTGTGGCATGCTTGACCACTGGGAATATTTTTTAGCCTCAGACATCCAATTAAGTATAAGGGAGCTAGAATCCAAGTCCACTGCACTTCTCATTTGGAATTAACGGCAGCACTATTAGGAAAATCATCTGAAGAAAATTACTTTTTACCTTATAAAAATGCCTGTCTAACTGTCTGAAAAGATTGCTATATGTAGTTTTTCTTTTGTAGCAGCTTCCTTGCAAATGTAACAAATAACAGGAATCCTGTAAGTAAATGGCAGCTGTAACTGCATGTATATACAGATCAATATTTACCTGCAGAAAATGGTTCTCTTGCTCAGGCTTCTGCTGTTTGCCTGAACAAAACTGCCATAACCCCAGTGGAGCAGAGCTGCCAAGGTGTCCTATTGAACCGAGCAGATAGACTAAGCAGCCTCTTGGGAACTTAAAACCATTGTTTGGCATCAGAAATGGTGTATAGACTGAGCTGTTAGTAAATGGAGTGCTTTTAAAAAGATAGCTAATTTATAAAAGACTTGTGTTAATTTGGTGCTTATCTTGAGTTATTATGATTTCATGCACCATTATCCTTTCTTACATTTGTTTAAATATCTAGTATCTGCTAACACATGGTGTTTCATTCCTTAGGGGAATGCTTGCAACTGGAGCCATTTCATCCTCTGTTTTGTAAATCTTTTGATGCATCAGCAGGGAAAAGTTTAATGTTCTAATTTACAGATAAATGATGTGGCATGGTCACTTCCGGTTCTGCTAGGCTGTGGGAAAATATGATATTGCTAGATGTGCCTGTGGGGATTTGTGTGAGCAGAAATGTCTCCTCAGAAACAGAAGACTGACAAAATATTGTTTTCTCTGAAAGAAGATGAGAAGCTCTTGATTGAGTGCCATTAAGCCATACTTCTAAAAAATTAGTTTGGTATACACAAAGATGATGTATAGGGCTCTAAATTTAGTGTAAATAAAGTGATTCAATTTATCTCTGTTGATATGCAGTGTCTATATGTCCTGTTATATGTAGGCTTTACAGTATAGAAAAGATAAGGTGTGAAGTATGATGCCGGTAGCATAAAGTTCTGGACTATATATATATAAGCTCAAGGCTTTTCATCTGGTTCACTTGAAGTATCATTACAACAATACTCTCCCAGCTACTGGAAGCACTAAAACCCATTTCATATGACCGTGCTTGCAGAAGAATTCATATACAGTCCGGTAAGAGGGGAAAACAAGACTGTAAAGAGTAAAAGTGGGGAAAAAAAAAAAAAAAAGGGGAAGAAACCACCATAAGATTAAGAGAAAAGGGAAGGAAAGGTAAAAGATGTTCAGACCTTCAATGTGGGAGGAGAAAGCAGAATAGAAGGGCAGAACAGGGAATGCAGATACTCAACATGAAACAAAAGAGAATGTGACACAGTTTTGGATACAGGAATGTATACAGTTCACTTTTATAAGGGCATGCAAGAACTGGCCAACTTAGGTTTTGAGTTTGCATAGGAAATGTTTGTAACTTTGACTGTAGAAATGTATGTTTTCAATAGATTCCCCCCCC
>VWZY01004648.1:13061-82934 GCA_013399075.1 Chloroceryle aenea
CCCCCAGTCTGTGAACGTTTCTTGTTGAGGACATTTCACTTAGAATTTCTTTAAAAAGTTATCTGATACATACAGTAGCTTAATTTGAGTAAACTCTATGAACAGCAAAATGGTAGGCTCAAGTGAAACTTTACCATTTTCAGAGAGAATTATGATTTCTATTTTTCATGCTACAATACTTCGGTAAAAATGGTGATACACATCTTATTTTAATGAGGTTAATTTTGTTGTTATTTTTGTCTATATCCTCTCCCTTGTTCATTTGTGTACCTTTTCTGTAAAAAGTCAAATGTTGTTAAAATGAGTGGATCTTTTAGTAAAACAAATAATAAAGAACTGGAAAACCCTGTTCTCTAAAAAAAAGGGGAAAAAAATTAGCAGAATATATTAGGGGAATTGTTTGGTTACCATTCATATTCCTTTCCATGAAGTTATCTGGCAAAATGTTACATTCTTCTCCACCCTGAGATCAATTTTCTAAACTGTGTGCCAGGGAACACTTTTAATAAATTATCAGTGATGGGCATGAAGCAGTCAAGGCTAGTATTTAGACCAACAGGTGTTTGAAAAGTGCTGAAGAAGCCAAGGGTAGGATGTGATGTTGCAGCACATGTGCCAGGTTGTGTGTGATCCAGTGGTGGTCAGCAGCAAAGCTGAGCCACTTCTTCCCCAGGAACTAATATTGCCAAGCAGCAACAAAGCAAAGTGATATAAAAAGGATACTGAGGCACAATGTCAGCAAGACTGCACATTTCTAGATGAAGGTGTGATTATGAATCTTGCAAACTTGTGATCAAATAAATGGAAGCAAACTGGATCCCTGTCTCAGGAGGTGATCATTATATCTTGATGTCAGGAACAGTGTTTTCTTCCAGTGGGTATAATAACAATAATCTGGCAGAAAAAAAATAATAAAATAAAAAGTGTGTATGAGATTTCCTCAAATTGCCAGGCTTCTCCACAACAGAGAAATTGAAGAGTTTAGATACAAACTTAATAATTTAACACAATACATATATTAAGACAGATAGCCATGATGTTTTATGTAAACTATTTCCAACTTCAAATGTCTCAACAGAGCAGTATGATGATCTCTACAAAGTAGTATCTCTGTTTAATTGCTGTTTCATTACAATCATTACTGGCTGAGAGGTGATTTATAAATCATTTCTGAGTGAAGCATTTGCATTTTGAAGGCAGTTTCATCAACTTATAAACTAAAATTCATACATCTAAACTAAACCCAACGGAATCTTTTACTGCATATAACAGAATATAATAATTATTAAATTGTCAGCATATGAGGAGATGGTGACTGAAATTACTGCATAATTTGGGTTGTCATCTCTAAAAACTGAGCTACTCCTCTATCTTCAGGTTACCAGGGCTGACTAGTTCCAAATTTACATTTCCTACCAGGTGCACTGTCAAATAACCTTGCAGTGAATGAGCACTGAAATAACTTTTAGTATCTTTTCTAGTATATTTTCAGAGAATTTTACTAGCACAAAATGTCAGTTCAGTACTGTGTGGTGATAAAAATAAATGTGTGCAATACCTTAATGCAATTATAAATTTTTCATCTGCAGGCCAAGTTCTCCTAAAATCTTACAATTTGGTAAGAAAAATCTGGTCAGAAAAAATGGCTAGGATATGAGGCTTACATTACCAGTAGATGCTGCAATGAATGAGTTTTATCTACGGTATTATCTTTTTCCTGCCTGATGCCTTTCATTCCTGTTAATGAGCATAATCCAGAAAAAGCACTCCTCTCTCTAAATCCCTGAGGATCCCAGTCTGATCCATTGGGATTTCCAAGAGTACACACAATACAGAAGTTTCAGTTACAGTGGATTTGTTTTTTCAAAGCACAGGTGAAAAAGGTGTTGATGATGCTTCATTTTCATATAATTCATCTCACTTCAGTTGAACTGTCTAAAAATTCCCCTTTAGTAAGTTTAGTTGACTGCATTCTTTGTATAACTGAACAGAGAGAAAGGAAATTATCAGATTAAATTTGATGTATTTAAAACAACAATAAATAAAGCAATACACAAGAGACAACAAAGTCTTTTTCTTTTAATTGATGTTAATTTTCAACAGTAGGAAATATTGTTACTGTGCTCATACTTTGAAATGATAAATCATGGAATTACTGACTTTTTTTTGTGGAGTCTCTGACATATTCTGAAATCATGAGTTAACATCTTCGCTTTCTTAATATAATTAAAAATATTCATTGATTGTAACAAAGTTCTGACAAATGGCAATTAGATGAAATTGCTGTGTGATTGTCTAGACTAATTTAGCAAGCTCTTCTTTAACAATACTTATTCAGGCATGAACTGAATGTAAACACAGCAACTGCTATACTGTTTGTAAGGATAGAAACTTGGTAATTGTCATTGGTCTTATTTTTATAACCTAAATCGATGGAAATTTTATGAAGACCTGAGTAAAACAAAATGGATGTGAATGAATCTCATCTTTTTCCTGCACAGTGATGCATCTTCAACAGAAAAAGCAAAAAATGCCAACAGCTCAGTTATGAATTCAATGTTCAACACTATGGAAACCGAATTCTGTCACACAGAGGATAGAATATAGTTGTGTTTTCCCTATCCTCTAAAATGCACACATCATTAGCACTTGAATATCAAAAAGAGGGAGCACAACAGCAACTCCTTTGGTAACATTTGGCTACTTAGTGGTTGAATATAGAATAGTGTATGGATGCACAACTGAGTTGTGCAACACTATCAAGGTTTGAGGTGCTGAACATCCTGCTGGGTTAGATGATGTGTTCTAAGCAGCATCTGCATGGAGTTTTTTCAGGGTCAAAATTAGGGAGTTAGCTACCCTGATTTCATGTGGTCCTCTGTTAGATATCAAGGGGTTTTTTATGTCTAGTGCTTTTTTGCAGGTGACTAAATACTATTTTTGAAAATTATGTTGGTGCTTAAATTTTGATATCCCATTTACCTTTTGGGGACAGCTGTAATGTCAATAATAGAAGGATCAAGGCCTGTCATGACTACTACAAATGGCTATATAACCACATAAGAATATTTATACTGTCCTTACTGTCATGATTTCAGTGGCTAAAGGCCTGAAGTTGCTTTGTTTTGACATTTCACCTTTCCAGTGTTCAATAAAAGTGAAATATAAGAGAAATCTACATACATTTTAGCAAAAAGATTGATATATCATACCCAAGGCATTCTGCAGCAACAAAATCTATTTGGTTTGTAAGATACAGCAGTAGTCTGAGTTAATTTCCAAAAAAGCAATATGCCACAAAATAATTTGTAGAACTGAACAAGCATTGATTTCTTGACAAAAATAATTCTAAAATGTAATCATCTGTCATTAACTCTGTTGTTTCCTTTTCTGTTCCTTTTGGTTTGTTTAATTTTGGTAATGCAGTGAATATCAGTTCCTGAGATCTGTAAGACTTGCTAATATGAGCATTTAATCACCAGCTCCAGGAGATTTGTGAAGGGGAGGAATGTAAAGTTCCTATTTGGAAAACCACAAAAGGCATCCCAGAAAAATTAAAACTACTTGAACATCTAGACTGAGTAATTTGTTTAACTGTGGTATCTGCTGTAGTAAACCATTTATTTTTTTCAAAAGTTCATTGTAAGACTTTTTTTTAATGCAGAAGAATAATTAGATTTTATGAAAGAACCTTCTGTAGCCTTTTGCAGAATTCTTCTTGTGCTGCTCTCTTGCACAGGTGTTGCCCCAGTGCAGTTGCTCTGATGCAAAAGATGTGGCAGGGAACACTGAAGCAGAGTGATAAGGTTTCCTGCTGCTTCACGGTACTTCTGTGAACCACTCAAGAAATGTCTATTTTGCAGGGAGAATAAAGAGTGAGAAAGTGGCTGGTCTTGATCTTGTGCTGTTGACAGATACAAGAGATGGAGTTGGTTAACAGAGAAATTTAAATGAAAAAAAAGCAGTCTAAGAGAATGAAACAAGAAGACTTCAACAGCAGTGTGCTTTAGCAGAATGTTAGCTCTGATCTCAGACAGAAGCTGTGATTATAGCATGAGAATAAGCAATTTACTGGAGAAGAAATGAAGATGAAATGACAGAGCCATAAAATAGGATCACACGGTAGACAATCACTTTTTTTGGTGCAAACAAATTACATCCTAAGTGGATTTCTGTGCTTTGCATGTTATTCTGGAATTGCAGTTTGAGACAGCTGGCCAGAATATTCGAATATATGTACAAATATATTTTAAAGGAACAACAGTGTTGAGGAGACTGGCAAATTGTTGTGAATGAAAGGAGAAATGGAAGAAAATAATCAGATATGTCTCTGAAGAACATTTCCCTAAATTACTTTACAAAGATAGGTCATTTTGTCTTGTCTTTGCTCACATATCCAAGTCTACTTCTAC
Organism: Chloroceryle aenea; assembly: GCA_013399075.1. Lineage (NCBI taxonomy): Eukaryota > Metazoa > Chordata > Aves > Coraciiformes > Cerylidae > Chloroceryle > Chloroceryle aenea. The sequence goes on from VWZY01004648.1 coordinate 17,474, forward strand.
TCAGACCTCTTATAAATTTTCTTATTACTTTAGATTTACAGTTAATACCTTTCCTAATTCCTGAATTTAACTACTGCCTGGCCTGGAGTATAGCCAGCAACTTGCAGTGACTTTTGTTTTAAGTCATTAATCTGAAAAGGAATTTAATGCCTTCCTTCACCGATGCTCTAAATGAAGGGTTGCTACCAATAAAATTGTGTACAGTTTTCATTGTTAACTGTCTGTAAGGCTGAAAACCATCATGCTATACAAGGCAATCTGTTACCATGAAACACAGTACCAATCTAAGTTGCTCAACTTCATGCATTAAAATACATATTTTACAATTAGAATCATACAAATCATACAATAATAGAAATGTCTGGGTTGGAAGGGACCTCTAGAAGTCATCTAGTCCAACCCCGCTGATGAGAGCAGGAACAACTTCAACTAGAGCAGGTTGCTCAGAGCTCTGTCAAGCCTCACTTTGAACGCCTCCAGGGATGGGGCCTCAACCACCTCCCTGGGCAACCTGTTCCAGTGCTCCACCAACCACTCTTGTGGTAAAGAACTTCTTCCTTACATCCAATCTAAATCCACTCTTTTCTAATTTAAACCATTGCCCCTTGTCGTTTCCCTACAAGCCATTGTAAACATGCCCTCTCTAGTCTTTTCATAAGCTCCCTTCAGGTACTGGAAGGTGGCTATTAGGTCTCCCCTGAGCCTTCACTTCTCCAGGCTGAACAATCCCAGAGCTCCCTCAGCCTGTCCTCACAGGACAGGTGCCTCCTCTGGACCTGCTCCATCAGGTCCATGTTCTTCCTGTGCTGAAGGCTCCAGAGCTGAACACAGGATTCCAGGTGAAGGTGGATTCTGTGGAATTTCAAAACATACCATGAAATTGGGATTGATTGATTCATTGACTGTATTTGACTGGAATTTTAAGATTATGTTAATACCAAAATGTTGTGTGTGTGTTTACAGTATATATTACAGTTTACCTGAAATAAACAGTAACATGCAGAGAAAGTCTTTGGACACTATTTTAATAAAATTCACTTAATGGGGACACTCTTAAAAAGACAATTAAGTGAAAATTTTTTCAGAGGATATTGTATTAAAAATCAGCACTTGTATAGCTTTCTATAGTTGATAAAGATCCTTCAGATGGTTTTATGTGAGAATGAGCTATTTGTAGTGTTTTATTTGTTAGAGCTCTGATAGTGAAGATCACTGTCATATAATGGTTCCTTAATGTGGAACCTGAACTTGTGATTTAGAGACATACTTGCTTAAAGTGCTTATTTTATTATCTATCACATTTTTTAAAGATTTCTAATTTATTGCTGCTTTAATTCACTTGCAGTTTATAGTCTTTGGAGTAATTTCATTTGGAAAACAAATAAGGATTATGATTTCATTTTGATACAATTAGATTTAGTCACAGATAGATATTTATATATACCCAGAGGTATTTACATTAGTAATAGTAGGAATGTACAACATGAAAATACCACCATCTCTGTTCAAACATAGCAAGAATAATCTTACATTTCAGTTACTACACCTATCACATTACAGTTTCTTGTGGCTACTAAACAGTGTAGGCATATATGATCTCTAATTTGTAATCCAAGAACCACTGACAGTTCCTCTTGTGAACACAAGTTTACAATGCTGTCTTCAGGTACAAATTGCTCCCATAGAATAATTTAGGTAGGAAGCCATCTTTGGAGAACAGCTCAGTCTCTGCTCAAAGTAAAGGTAGCTTTGAAAAGATTTTGTTCCATAACCTTCCCATATACTGAGGTGAGGTTGACTGGCCAGTATTTCCCTCCATATTTTTTGCCCTCTTGAAGCAGTGAGTAATTTTTGCTTATTTGCAGTCATTAAGAACCTCCCTCTGTCATTTTGATGTTTCAGAGCTGATAGAGGTGGTCTCACAATGACATTGAACTGCTCCCTCAGCACTCTGTGGTGCATCCCATCAGATCCAGTGCCCTCCGTAATTCTCTTTTCCTCTACTGAGGATAATGCTTCACTCCCACAGACCTCTATTAGGCTTGGAGAACTGGAAGTCCAGAGGGCAGACCTGTCCAGTGAAAGCCAAGGCAAAAAGGCCTTTGAGTAATGAGATGAAAGATGTATCTATGGCCTTCATCATTAGATCCCCTGTCCCACTGAGCACTGTGCAAGATATGCTTTATTCTGTCCTTCACTGCCTGAGTATATATGGAAGTATAGAAGTCCCTCTTGTTGCATATCACCTCCCTCATTTTTTCCAATTCCAGCTGTGCTATGACTTTTTAAATTCCATCCCTGCATGTAGGGCAACATTTCTATATCTGACACAGTAGCTTAGCCCTCCCCCCACCTTCTGAGTGTTTCTTTTTTTTTGTCATTTAAACTCAGTCAGGAGGTCCATGTTTATTCTTGCTGTCCTTCTGCTATGATTGCTCCACTTTCTGCATATCTGAATGGATGGTCTTCTGCATAGAGGATGTTCCCCTTGCAGATCAAGCAGCTTTGTCAGGCCTCTTGAAGTTCCAAGGTAGTCTGCAATGGGATCCTGCTAAGCAGGTCCCGGGAGAACTCAAAATCCTTTCTCATGAAACACAAGTTTGTAATTCTATTATTTATAATGCTACTATTTTTCTTGTTTATTTTTCTCAGGACTTTAAACTTCATAGTTTCATAGCCATTGCAGCCTGGGCTGCCATTGACCTTCACATCCTTAACAATTCTTCTGTTCTGTGATTAACAGGTCCAGAAGATCATCTTACTAGCCAGTTTGTCAAGCACCTGCATAAAAAAATACACTGCAGAAATGTCCTGGGTTATTCCCACCCAAGCTTTTATTCACTTCTCAATAGATATAGTGGCCAAGTTCCCCATGAGTAACAGTCATGATGACGAGTTTTTTTCCACTAAAGAAGGCTTTATATGCATTGGAACAGGCTGCCCAGATTGGTTGTGGTGTCCCCTTCTCCAGAGACTTTCAAAACCTGCCTGAACGCGTTCCTGTGCAATCTGACCTAGGCAAATCTGCTTTGCAGTGGCTTTGGACTAGATGATCTCCGGAGGTCCCTTCCAACACCTACCATCCTGTGACCTACAGATTTCCAGACTAAAACGCTTATAGGATCAGAGTGTAAAAGAATAAAAAAAAAAATAAAAAAGGCATAAAATTGTAATTGAACAAAGGTAAATTTTGACAGGCAACATATTAATCTCAGTATAAACCAGTGAAGTGGTGGTGTAATTCTTATACAATAAAGAAACCAATGGGGTGTTTTTATAATGTTTATGATTTACTAGAGCATACTGCTGACACCTGTGCAATTTTAAGTAGAGCCAAAAGCAGATTATATAGCAATAGAAGATAGAACAGTTGTAGACAAGCAAAATACAGTGTTTTTCAGTGAAATTCATTGGTCAGAAACATTTCAGTGTAATTCACATGCTTTATTAAATTCTCACCAGTTCTCCTACCTCTCTTTGGGTGGGTTATTAGCATTCAGTATTGCAGCGTTTACATGCTTACCCACCCATCGAGGTTTACAAAACCCCTTTAAATTCTCTATGCTAATAGGCAGTTACAAATTTAGGTGAAACTCATTAACAGTTAGGTGTGATGTCTCATAATCTTAGTTTTTAAAATTTACATAAACCCTGCACTTTCCTATTAACAGGATCTGAAAATTTGTGCCTTACATTGCTTTATGAACATTGTAGGTTTTTGTCTTAGTTTCTTCAGCTGTGTATTCATGATGCTTTTGTAAGCAGTGCTTTTAATGGACTAGTTAATTGATATATTCCATTAAATATGGGTAAATGATATTATATAGGAACAGAAGAAAACTTAGGTAATTTATCAACTGTGGATAAACAGGAAACTTATGAAAAGGAATATATTTTAAATGATCATTATACCACTTTTGCATTAGGGCCAATACAAATGCACTGATGTTAAAGAAGCCAGTTTACTCAGTGGAAAAAGTACCTTTTGCAGTATATCACTCTTTTTTCCACCACCTTTATTAGTAATCTGAAGAAATTAGTCAAAGTCAATTAGTCACAAGAAACTTAGTTGGTGAACCAACCTGCCTGAAACCAGGTATCTAGCAAAAAAGGAACAGTATCTTTCCAGATAAAAACTAAATCATATGCCTTCCCTTGGCTGGAGTGCAGCTGCCCAAATTCTTGTATTGACATAATGCAAGACATAGGACAAAAGTGAAAAGGGTGCAATCATGAAGGTTGCTGTCTGCTTTTCCAAGTTAAATGCAGAGCAAACTGCAGTAGGAATCTTGTTTAGGGAGACAGAAAGCCATATTAGGCAGTTTGGGAACTAAATTATATATGAATTAAAGTCTAATACAGATCAGAGCACAATAAACTAAACTTTATCTTGTTTCAACATTGATGTTTAATTATATCCTTTGTCTTGATTTCTGGCAGATTAGTAAAACTGTTTTGTCTTGGTAATAGAGGCTCTTTGTTACTGGTAGAGGGAATTTGTTGTATATGGACACAGTTAATGCAGCATTCTTTTTTTTGTTACTGTATTTTTTTAGGTGGAATATAAAGAGCAGTACAACATTTTGTAATTTCTTAGGCAGACCTGAAATATAAATACAATAATCCAGAGGTGCAACCTATCAAAACTAATTTGCTCTGAGGAAAAGCAAGGGAATAATTTGTAGGTGTTTTAGGAATCTCTGAAGTGCTATATATGTAAGAACAACTGATGACAATGAAAAAGAGTATATTTTGTTATTACAATGTTGTAGTTAATGTGAGATTAATATTTTAATGGTAAGGGAAAAGTCCTAAGAACACCAAGCAGAAATATTTATTTGTTGGGGAAATAAAGAATAAAATAAAATTATTCTAAAGAAATCGAATGTCCAACCAACTTAAGCAGATGTATTTCTATATTTTTTTTTTCAGAGCCAGTACAAATTTAAAATGTAAACTCTTTCGGCCTAATCTGTTGCTGATACAAAAACCAAAAAAACTTCTGAAATTTTTGATTAACAGAGTAAATGGAAAAACATATTATGCGTAACAAGTACCAAAGAACAATCCCCTAGAACACAGCTGTTTATTAGTGCAAGGGATAGGCGTTTTGATTTCTAAACTATTAAAATTTCAAATTCTGTTTCTTGTGTGTTTCAGATGATAAAAAAAAAAAGGCATGATCTTCTGCCACTTTTGAAGGTAATGGCTGCAATTCTGTGGTTGCCAAAATGACAAGTTGCTTCAAGGTGCCAGAGCAATAAATCACTTAAATATTTGGAGTTTGATCCAAAAATGAAGTAGCATTAGCTGTACCTATTCAGTAAGAAACTTTGAGGATAACAGTATGTCTTTAATTCACATGACTTACTCAACCTTTAGGGAATAATCCTTGATGTTTGGTTCAAGTCTGTGTAGCCCATAGCCTTAATTTAAAAATTAAAAACATAAACTTATTGTGCCTTTAAGATAGTAGATGTAGGAATAGTTAGCTTTAAGTTCTCTTCCAGTTTAGGCTTGATTTGTCAGCTGGCTTCCTAAATCCCCTTATCAGCAAATCAAGAAGTGAAACTTAAAGCAAATAAGTGGGAAGGCAATAATTATGAGAACATTTTCGTTTTGTATATGTTAGGTATACCTATAATTTCATATACATTGTGCTTTAGAAATGGAAAGTGGCTTTTTTTTGATTTTGTTGTTGTTCTTTTATAATAGTTAATATGGCAGAAGAGCTTTCCTTTAAATTCTTAATGGCACATTTTGTCTAAACTAGAATACCAATTAGTTTGGCAGTCCAGGATAATATGTAAAAAGGACCTTAGCGCGAGAAACATCTAATGAGGATTACTAGAACCACAAAGCACTGGTCTTTTATGTTTTCTGAAACTGTAGAGTCAACTGTTAACCAATAGCTACTGAGAATTTCTTGCAGATTCATGAAAATCAAACTGAGTAGAAGGTTAGATAATTAAACAGTGTTTCCTAAATACTTTGAGCAACTGATGTGACTTGGAAATATAACCTGCGGGTTGTAGTTATAGGTAGTATCCCAGAATTACTTGATATGCTGCATAGGTGCAAAAAGTAGCCATTTTTACTTCTGGAAAGACCAGTAACTATGGGACAAGAGTTAAGTGATTGATACACTTTTCAGAAAACCAATAAAATCGTAATTTTTGATACAAATGACTTAGTAAAAGCAAACTTCTGCTCCTCCCCGTTTGAAAAGTCTTTACTGACGAGGTAAAAACACTGTTTTGTGTCTGTAATTTCAGTGGCCAGCAGGAAAAGACATTAATTACAATAATTCCTTCTGGTGATTGACTACATTTTAGTTTTTTTTAATACCAAACTTTTTATAAAGTTCTTGCTTTGAGACATAATTTATCTCTACAGCAATATCTGCTACCTTTCACAGTTCAGCAGGAAACACAATTTTCTCTGCTTTTCTCTATATTCATAAGTGCATAAGCCATACCTATATATAAAGTACCATCATTTTAACATTATTCCTAAAGTTTATCAGTATAATTTTTTCACAGAATAACAGAAGGACCTCTAAAGTTCATCTACTCCAACCCCCCCTGCCAGAGCAACATAACACAGAGTAGATCACACAGGAACAAGTGCAGGCACTTTTGAAAGTCTCCAGGGATGGAGATTCCACACCTCTCTGGGCAGTCTATTCCAGCGCTCTGTTACCCTCACAGTGAAGCAGTATTTCCTTATGTTGAGGCTGAACCTTCTGTATATTCCTTATATTAAAAGTATCAAAGAGCTATAGTTAGACTGCTCTCAAGAGGAGTTCAGCACATAAAGACAGATAGAGAGCTCTCAAGAGGAGTTCAGCACATAAAGACAGATAGAGAGCAGATTTAAAAGGAGCTGCAGTGAACTATGAGCCAGTTCAAAGTTAAGGCATAAGACACAATGAGTGAAATAAACACAAATGCTAAGATGGGAATGTATTCTTAAAGCTTCATAGATTTTTCCACAAAAACCATTAAAGAAGGGAATACTTATTGTTGGAAGACATGTAATTGAAGTAAATGTGTAAAACCAAATTGAAAACAACTAGCAAGAGTTCTTTAAACAAGCATGTAGAAGTTGGTTGAATAGTTGTGGCTATTCTGTCTTCCTAATTATTTCACCTAATTTCCTGATGCAAAAGTTCTCTGGTTTGCAACAGGTAAGTCTGTTTCTGCCTGGCACAATTGAAATATGTGCCCAGTCTAAACATTGTCTTTACCCCAAAATATGAAAAAGCAACCTATCTCCAAATCTACTGCAAAATTCAGTATCAAACAAATTGAGAATAAAATTACTGGGTTGAAACAATACTAGGAAGATAAAATCAGAGCATGAGAAGTGAAAATTACTGTGGTGAATGTATACCATTAAGTGTGCTGATATATTCGTTATCAACCCAACAAAATTAATGAAAGTGCCTGGCAATACATCATGGAGAAGGGTAATAGTAACCAGTTTAGATGTAATGCCCACAGATGATCTATTTTTGCATGGGCTGCCTTATTAGCAGGCAGGTGATGGAGCTGACACCTGCAGACAGTTGTTTCAAAGGATGAAATCAGTTCGCTCCCTTCTTCTGATGTACTTGTTAAAGATTCAGGTGTATAGCCTGGCAATATCTTCCAGATCCATCTGAGAGAAGCAAGTGCTCAGTGTTTCATAACTTAGTGGTAGTATTTGGGGTCAGGAAAATACATTAAAATGGAGGATTTAAACATAAGGAAACAATCCTTTGCAGGTTACTTTTCAGTTACCATTTTATCAAAAGATTAAAAAGGATACATTTTACGAATGCTATGGGTCCAAAGTGATTTTTCCTGTACCTAACTCAGAGGTAACCTTCTTAAGCATTCCAGATAGCTGAAATGTGCTAAAACTTTAATTTCAATTTGACTGAGGGCTTTCCACCAGCTGACACTTTTCCTGCTTGTTTGTGTTGTAGCCCCATGCATGAATGGGCTCTTGTTTCCAGGCAGTGATCAGTGTAGTCCCCGTGGAAATACTTAAAAGGGCTTAGGAAGCAAAATTCAGATACTGATATTGGAAATAGTAAATACTATAGCATGTCTGGAAAAGGCAGGCTAAGCTACCTTTACCATCTGATTGTGACTAGAATGTCATCTTTTGGCTATACACTTGGGTGTGAATTCACTGATTACATTTTTTTTTCTGTTTTTTAAGTGATTTTAGTGCATGTGTTTATGCAGATTGCATGTTAAGTGCCTATGTTATAATTAAGTCTGTGGTTACAAAGATGTAAATTTATATGCATCTATCATTCTTTGTGGTTACCATCTCTTAGAACAGCAAATCCTGTTTTAGCTGCTGTTGTGTTTATGCCTCCAGTTCCCCACAAATAATTCTGGTTTCTGCCTTAGTTCAGGGAAGAATTGTTGATTATTGATCTATACCAGCAGAGCTTATCTAATACCCTCTACAACATACACCAGCTAGTACAGCTCAGTCACACAGAGAAATAAATTCAACACCCAGGATGTGCCAATTTGAAGCTTTCACTGATCTGTACAGGTATGGACATAGGACCACAGGTTCTGCTTTCCAACTTGTTTTAGGCTGATCATATTAGATTAGCAAGAAGAAGCCCATTACGGTCTGATTTCCTTGCACAACTAGGTAGAAGATGCATTTTCATACCCTGGGTAAGGTTGTACTATCAAAATACCAATTATACACCATCTTTGAGCACAAAACAATTAATAAAATAAAATCATAATGATTACATGCATTTTCTATATCTAATTATACAAATAAAAGCTTTACAAATGAAATATTTGTTTTTAATTATTTTTTCTGGTCTTATGCTTCTGTTCATATAATAACATAACTGTAGCCAGCAACATGAAAAAGATACTGTTGCAGAAGCCAAATATATGATGAAACACTCTAAACTGCATATCTTTAGAACTAAAATGCTGATGTTCTCTTCCTCTCAGCAGAACCAAAACTTCACTATGCATTAATGGATTATGACATCAGAGTATTATTAGGAATGTTTCATCAAAAGATAGGCTCCATGACTCCCTGAACCTCACTTTAATCTCATGTCAGAATTAATAAGATGGCTGGAGAAGGCTTTTAAAATGAGTTAAGGTTATTGTCACAGAACAGCTGTGGACTTCTAACCTCTGCTGCCATAATGCCACGGTTAGGAAAGGTTTTACTGTGAGGAAGCGCTAGTGCCATGCATTGTGTGGCATAGTGTACATGGTGTGTTTTCGAGGGAGTGAATTACTAATAACATTTAGTGGGCAGATACGGTGTTTTGCCTCCCAGGGTTCTTGTTTTCTATCTATTCTCAGGAAAAAAACCACTTGAATGGTTCATGATTCACAACTGAAGTGACCAGAAGTGACCACTGGTATAACATGATTTCTTTCCAGTAAGACCTTAGAATATTTGATAACTGTTTTACAACTAGGAAGTACAAAATAATACTAGTCCATTTCAAAGACAACTGCTATCTAAGTGCTTTAGATGAACACTGCTATTAGTTGTTATAATCAGTGAGTATTGTAATGGGTTGCTATGAGAGTCATTCAGGTGAAAATGATTTATACTGTTTGAAGTGCATTGTTTATTGAAACAATCATAACACTGATATTACAGTACATTACTTCTGCTTTCATTTATTTTCTTGTAGGTAGAGACACAGTCAACAGAAAACATTTTTCGATTTATAGTTGCTTTTAAATCAATATAGTTGCTTTTAAGTATAGTTGCGTTTAAATCCTATGGTGGCAGGATCATGGCATATAGGATGGGATTTACAAAAAACAGTATGTGAAAGAAACAGGAGTCACTACTTATAATGGTCTAAAAAAAGGGCAATGAACAGTAGAAATGTATTCCATTGCTCACAATACCCCTTGAGCCAGCACCAATTTTAGCATTTATTTTTATTGTCATATGCCAGGGCTCCATTACATAAGGTCTGTATCATGACCTGAATATACACCTCTCCATCTTTATATATCTAAATGTTTCAAGGATCTTAAACTGGAAGTAAAAAGCACCAAAGGAAAGAAGAGTATTTGTTTACTGCTTGGATTAACTAATTTGATATGCAGGAGTTAGAGATTTTACTTTTCAAATTCTTTTGTAAGCTTGCATGGAATTTGTAAAGGTTTTTCTTTACTTACATACATAGACAAGAAAGCAGAACAAGAAAACAGATTTTCTGAAGACCCTCTTGAGATTTCTGAAAGCCTGTTTTGTACAACTTCTCACATTTGGAGACATAAAAAAGCCATCCTGGTGCATAAATAATGTCTCTATGTTTAATCTCCTAATCTGTAGGTTTATCAGCCAGGATCCCCACCAGTTTCTAAAGACTACAAAAGGAAGGGCTCTAATCTGTGAATCCGGAGCCAGGAGATACAAATCCTGGAGATACATGATTTCACATGTATTAAAGCCCTTAATAATACCCAATATAACTAAGTCAGGTAGCTTCTGATACAGAATAGAGGCCTGTTTTGTAATACTTAGAAATATTCTGTCTACCCGTTAATACTGAAGGAAAGTCTTTTCCAAAAAGGGAAACAGACAGGATCCATTTTCTCTTTGGAGAGCAGCTGCTGCAACTGCTCCTGACTGCTATCCTCGACACTATTCTTTGAAATGCTCCAGAAAAAGATTTATTTACTTAAGGAAACTGTGCAGTATTCAGTGAGGCTACACATTGTCCAGACCGCATTTTTTAACTGCATGATTTTAACTATGGTAAGGCTGTAAATGTATTTTGAGGATAGAATAACCTGAACTGGTTTTCCGGGGAATAAATATTTGGCAATGAAGAGCAGAAAGGATAGGGAAAGTAGCAGTAATATATACAGATATACTACTGGAAAGAGGCAGTACTATGATGATCTGGAAGATGCAAGAAAAAAATTGGACAAGCCAAGATAATACTTTGTTAGGGATAAACGAGAGAGCATGTTTTAGGAGGTACATGTGTTATCCTACAAAAGGATGAGCAGTGAAGGGCATATATGTTACCTGGGGTAGATAAACTGAAAACCCAGTTTGATGGATTGTGTAACAAGATAAGGGTAAGACCAATGTCAATAAATTGACATTGTGAGGTGTTGGTACTTGATGAGGAGGCATTTCAAAAAAGGGGACTAAAATTTGTTGATTCTGGGTTTTGGCACCATACTTTAATTAATTCCCCTGCTTCAGGACTTCTGCTTCTCACCTAGTGACACCAGAAGACATCCCTTCTGTGGCTTAATCTTTTTCCTGAGCTTTACATTTGGTTTCTTGGTTTGTTTTTTTTTCTTTTATTTTCTCAATTTGAAGCTCCAGAGAGCATTGACAGCTGAAAATGGGATGTGCGGTGCTTCTAGTGTTGCAAAGTCTATCAAGTGCACAGCTATCTTCTGTGCTCAAGAAAGGAGAGCTAAGAGTGGATGTGATGAACAGAAAATGGGAATGCTGAAATTGTTTGCCTTTTCCTGCACCATATATTCTCTTTCTTGCCAGCATGGGGAAATATTAGTTAAACACATGCCTTTGGGAAATTAGCCCTCAGAGAGACATACCTGAACTTTTCTTCTCTCATCACCTACTACATTTCATGTCAGTACTAATATTTAATACTAAATACTTAGACTTGATCACAGGAAGTTCTCTGTGGACTATTCCACATTAAATGGCCATTGCACTGTTACTCACAATTGCAGACACCTGGAATCTTTCCTGAAGATCCTTCTGATGAATTTTTTTTTTTTTTCTCACATTCCCGTTGACCTGTTTTATTTCGTGTCATAGGTTATGTGACTGTGCTAATGGGTGATGCTGGAATTCACACATCTGTATGGGAAGATAATGAGTGTCTGAACTATTTGTCAAGAGGCTTGTAAAAAGTTCCTGAGTCAAAGAAAGAGTCCTTAGTGCAACACTCCGGGATTGAATTTATCTCCACTAAGAAGTTTCAGTTCACAGTGATAAACTGAAATTGAATCGTTATCACAAATCATTTCTGCAATATGTCTGAGATACAACAATACAATTTTATCAAGTGGTTCGTGTAGAATTAAATTCCAGTGTAAAATTGCTGTCTTAAAATGGGAACATTTTATTTATTTGCTAGGTCACTACTACTATATGTGCTACTATTATGCAACAGGATTTCTCAAATGAAAATTCCTCATATTGATCAATACATTTTTTGTCTAATGGGTTCTAAATTATACATAACTTGTGCAATTTTCAAAGGTGATGCAATTTCTTCTGTCACAATGTCTTGTAATTTGGAGGCTTTTTCCATTAAAGTGACAATTCTGTACAGATGGACTACAATACCCTCAGTTTCAAAAACATTCACCAGTAGTGCTTGTCACATGCCAACTAAGATTTTAAAAATATTTCCACTTGTTCTTTTCTTGACTAACAGCAATAACCACTGTTAGAGAAGAGTGGAGTCTTCTATTAAAACCAGCATTTGGTTGTGGGTTTTATATAAAAAAGGAAATGCCAAAAATATATGAACATCTTGTCATTCAGTTTCAGGAATCTAAGCATTTTCTGCCTTTTTTTGTTATTTTTCAACCCAGTAATGTATTTATGTGCCTACATCAGCATGTGACAGGTATCCTTCTCTTCCACACTGTCACTGATTCAAAACTACAGCTCACGTCTATACTACCCATTTTACCCCACATTGAAGGATAAGAGATATGGGTGCTTAATCTCAGATTTCAGTTAAGTCTTGAAAGAACAAAACAATAAAGCCCTCATATTGACGTTTACACAGCTTAAATAGATTATATCAAACTCATTAATTGATTTTTTTCTTTTTTTCTTTTTTCTTTTTTTTTTTTCTTTCCAGAAGTAATTATGAGAAACTCTGTAATCAGCTCTGTCACCAGATCTGTGAAAAGGTTTAGTGGTGCCTGCAGGAAGTGAAAACTAGGGGAGTGGTTCTTTTGTAATAAAGGTATACATGGAAAAGAAGTACCTGGCCATAGACATGTGTAAATTACTTTTGTGAACATCACAGGATCAGAAACAATACCCTTGTCCAGAAAAAAAAAATAGCATGTTAAATTAGTGATTTTGATTTGGCCTCAGAAATGTACATCTGTAACCTAATCACAGGAAACATACTGCATTGTGGTGACATCCACAAGCAACATCAAATATGTTTGCTCTTCTTCACTTCAATGCACTCTGTAAGTAAATTAGGATTTGGCAAACCACCAGGTTTTCTCAGGGATTTCTCATATGGTCTCTTGTTTGACATATTGTTCCCAAATACAAAACTAAATGGAATCTTTGAAAAGCTGATGACGCTTCCAGTATTCAATGTAATGAGTAATTCAGTGTATTTACAGCAAGAAGTATGATCTAAAGGATACTGTATTCTCTTTATATAGGACAGAACTGACTATGGACCACTGCTGTGAGAATCACCTGTGCAAAGACTTAGGAAGGCAGTAATTAGTTTCTTTTTTCCCATCACCTGAAAGAGGACACTTGAAGCACTAAGAAGAGAAAATGTAGCTAAAGGTCACTTTTCCCTCCCAAGTTGTAAAGTCTATTTTAGAAACTGTTGCCAATTTGGGCATACTTTGTCTCTGTGCAAATTCAGAGCATTATAGACTCTGTTTTAGCAATCTTTGTGCAGGCTGAATTCACAAGAACCTTGTGAATTTTTAAAAGCACCTTGGCACTGAAACCCCTATCTGTTAGGCAGATACAGGTCTTGAAATCATATTTTAGCAAGCAAACAAGTCTTGAAATGCCATTCTGTTATGCCAGTATTTTAATGAATTCTGAACCATAACATCAGTTCAGCAGCTAAAGGGAAAAGTGATGAAAATGAGTATGCAGAGTAAGCTTCTGCAACAGGTTATTAATGTGGGATTATTTCTGATAATCTGGCTCATTTCACACTACAGCCTTTTTTTTTTTTTTTTTAATCATCTTTTCATGGTGGGTTTGATGCCAACACTGTTTTTATTTGCTTATGCAACATGTATTCTTCTTGTATTTACTGCAGTTCTTCACTACTTTTATTCTTAGGCATTTGCATCTGTTATTAATAGCAGATGGAGTAGAAAGGAACATAATCACATGATACATCAGCAGTCATGTCTGTTGAATCAGTAGCATCTGACACAGCATGCATTTACTGCATGATTTCACTGTCATGTTTGACACAGATGATGGATTACTATTCCAAATAAGCTTTCAGTATTTGTTCATTTTATACACTACTGGATTGTACTTTCCTTACATTCACTCATTGGAAATTTCTGACCATAATTGCTATTCAGCCAGGGCTATCTTGGTTCTAAAGCAGTATCAATATTACCTTATAATCCATTCCTCCTAAAATGGCTGATGTGCCAGTTTTAGCTTGTAATGACAAACTCATATGAATCTAGTATTGTAAACTCTCGTTTAAAGGAATGTGAAGCTCAAAGAAGACATTGTGTGCTGACTGATCTATTTCTATCATATTTTTCCTTATAGTCAAGGTACTTATTTGAGGATCAGTGATTACTAAAGATATTATTGCCTGCATAAATATGTATTTTTTGTTCCTTACGATTTTTCAGACCCACCAGATTTCTACTGTAGTTACCTTATGTGTCTGTTTGAATTCAACAATGTTTATCACTTCTTTTATATTTTTTCTGCGTTGGTGAGGCCACACCTTGAGTATTGTGTTCANTTATTTAAATATAAAACATTATTCTTCAAAGCAGTTTTAGTTCTTCCATTTCAGGTGTATTTATAGCAAAAAAAGAAATCTCTTGAACTTTAAAGGCTATGTGCATACCACCAAATAAATCAGGCTAGGATACATCATATAGCCCTAAGGATAAGTGGCATGTCATGGCTCAGATGATGTACAGCAGATATACTGTATTCCTCCCCTAGCAGAGGATTCACACATAAGCTACTGTCTGGGAGAATCTTTCACCATCCACTAAGCTATGTCCAAGAAGAGTGCATCTATACTAGTAAATTAAAAGGTTATATTGCTGAGGCAATGGAGCTTGGTCACCTAGGCTGTTACATGACTAGACTGGTCCCTGGCACAATTTTATTACAGCACTCACTCAGACTATACCAAAGCACATTTCAGGAAATCCCATGCTTTGGGACCTTCTCCCCACAGGCATTCTGGAGGCTCCTGTCCTGTAGTCAATGGAAATTTGTGGTCTCACTGTGTACATCCTGCAAGGAACTGGCTCCCAGGACAGATTATCCTGCACACTATTTTGTAGTATAGAGGTAGCTTCAGTGCATGGGGCAATACTAGGGTCAAAACCCTAGCAGGAAGCATGTTAACAAGCTAGCAATTTGAATGTCTATTTATTAGTGCCAGTGCAATACCCCAAAAGTGCAGAAGCAATTAATAGAGTTTCCTGCTGTGTCTGACTGTAATGGAAATGCAGTGGAAAATTAACATACTAATTAAGATGATGCAAAGCTCCTTAATATTTAGCTCTTTCAGATGTAAACCCAAGAAACTCAGAGTATAGTAAGACCTGCATATTCTTGAAACTTTATCACCTCACATTGTTCATTTGACATTTTAGCTTTAGACTATTATTTATAGTGGAGAAACATATGATGGGACATCATGTTAGATATTTGTATGCTAGACTGAATCTGGAGACAGGGGCGCCTCAGTTTTCCTTAAGAGCAGTCACTAAAATGACTGTTTATCGTCCTAGTTCTGCAGTTCTGTTTATTAGAAGCAAATTAGGATATAATTTAGATTTAGATTAGAAATAAGGAGGAAGTTCTTTACCACAAGAGTGGTGGAGCACTGGAACAGATTGCCCAGGGAGGTGGTTGAGGCCCCATCCCTGAATACATTCAAGGTGGGGCTTGACAGTCTCTGAGCAACCTGCTCTAGTTGAGGATGTCCCTTCTGTCAGTGGGGTGGTTGGACTAGATGACTTCTAGAGGTCCCTTCCAACCCAGACATTTCCGTTTCTATAATAACCAGATTTGTAGGGTGAAGCAAATAGAAATAAAAGATGTGAATTCAAACTCTTCCACTCTGCTTCCCTCTCCTGTCAGGATTTTCTCAGTCACCACATGCCATGCAGAAAATTTCTGCTTTTTGAATCCCAGTCTTTGCTCCCTAGAATCTGCTTCCTGATGAGCCTTCTATTTTCCTGAGAACACTTCATTTATTTTTTTTTTTTTTTTTTTTTTTTTTTAATTCTATAGCATAGAGTGCAGTAAAGCAGCATGCCAGAAGCCTGCTGAATAGGCGCAGACTTCTGAAAACATGAGCAAAGAAAGGAAACACACATTGTCTACCACAGATGTTTGCAGAAGAGCACACACATTACTACATTTAAAAAAAAAAAAAAAAAAGAAGGAATTACCTTTAAAAGAAAGAGTAACAACAGAGTTTTGCCATGCATCAGAATATAGATAGATGTGTATGATCAGAAATAGCTGCTGCAAAACTGTGAACACCCCTCCTTCACTCCACACTGGGAAGCTGAGCCAGCAGGTGAAAAACACTTTATAAATTTGTGGAAGGAATGACATGATAAATGGAAAGGAAGTCTAATTTAATGTTAAGTTTCATATATTGAGTCCTGAAGCAGGCAGTAAGGACAGACCTAAGCATTTTACCTCTTTTTGTTAATGGAAGGTGAACTGGTGGCTTTGTAAGCAAGGAGGTAAGAATTGGTGACAGTGGTTTATGAATGCTGTAGGCTGATTCTGGTGAGGCTTCTAGGCTGTGATGGCAAAAAAAGATTAAAAGTGACAATGGATTTACTGTGCCGTAATAGATGGTGATAGATGTAGATAGATGTTACTGGCAGAGGCCTTTTGAAAATAGTGTATTGCAATAATACTTACTACTCTTAATGCAGTTTGTGCATTTTTTAAGTGTATGATTTATCAAAGTCACCATTAGAGCTGAAGAGCTTTGCGTAGCTGACGGAAACAATAGATATATTCAATAACTTGCTTCAGGCAAGTGAATACTGTGATTCCTGGAAATGCTCTTTGTAAAGAGACATTATGTACTGAAATTCCCTCCTACTTTTGACCCAAGTGCTTAATATTATTTTGCCCTGAGTGAAGATATTGTTGATTTAAATATATCAGGTGTAGTAATGTCATCAGTACAGGACATACCATCCCCCAAGGGTGGGGGAAATTTCAAAAATGATTGAGCTCACTTGGCAAAACTATGCCTCTTCTGTAAATTAAAGAAATTCTGAAGCTATACAAATGTTAGAGCTACTTCAAGCCATAGAAATTAGTCATAAAATATAACAATTATTATTAGCAAAGTTTACTGCATCTTTTTCCTCATCTTTGGCTGTGATTAAGCATAGTAATAAGATAAACTTCAAAAATGAAATTAATTCACATGCTAGTTAAATTATTTATTTAGAAATATTTACAATTCTTAAATCAATTAAATGGTACAGAGAACTTGGTACTGAGTCCTGATTGTCTGTACAGTTAGAGTGATACAATGTCCCTCATGGCTCCTGTCAAATAATTCCTGGCACAGCTCTGAAGAGCACTTCTGAGGCAGTTTGGCAGTTATCTTTTTTTGTGCTGTGCTGCTTAGCTTTAGTGCCATAAAAAATAAACTCTGGCCTGCTTAATTTACTTGTATATATAGTCCTAGTGGTATTGGAAAGCATTTAGCTAATTCTTAACTTAATATTCTTCCATATTTTCCAATTAATATAATAAAGCTATGACAGAATGAAAACATAAAATTATGTCTAAGCTATATGAAGGAGCTAATAAATCTGAGACACAGACGTTGGGTAAGCAGCCATTAGAAGCATACCATGCGATTTCTAAGAAATGGGTACTGCTTTTTATAACAACTTGTGGGTTAAAATGTTTTTAGAGCTTCAAAAAAAGAAAATCATGCTCTAGATATTGCATTAATATACAGATATCAAGACTTATGTTCTGTGAGAAATGGGAGTGTCTACCTCTCTGGGCTTATATAATCAAGGATCTTTTTAATGGTGAAGGAGGAAGCAATAAACAGGAATAGAGAAACCTGAGGACACAAGAGGGACAGTGCCAAAGACTAAAATTCTTGAGCTACAAAGTGGTAGGTCAACAAAAAAATGCAGGCAGAACTTTAGAGAGGGCCACACGGCTTTTGTGACTGATAAGAAGGGAGAAACAAGGAATGTGAGTATTTGGGATATTCACAGGTGGCCTGAGTGACCATGCAGAGGAAGGGAATTGGGAAGGAACAAAGCCAGCTCAATCAGAGAAGGATATAAAAGAGCTAATCTTGTCTAAAATGGGTTTGATCGGTTAGCTTGTGTGACTGAGTCTAGTAACTGATCATCATAGGGTGTCCTGCCTTGTTTACAGACTCTCTTAACTTTCTCTCTGCATTATCACAGTCTTCATCCATCTTGTGTGTGTGTGTGTGTGCCAGCTGCTGTTGGGACTGGTGTGAGTGGACTGGGTGCCAGATCAGACCATGAGTCAGACCAGAGTTGTAGATGTCCCTGGACTGTGGTCCAGCAACTGTGTAGGTGAGTGGCTTCTAACTTCTGGGGAGGAATGGTGTGTGTCCCAAGAAACAGCTAATGGAGGAATCAGAATGGGTTAGGTGTTCAGAGCTGGTTGCTTGAATGGGACCACAGGTCATAGCTTGTGTGCCTGGTGCAGCCTTCAGGGGAGATGGCTGTCTGTATCATCATCAAACCAGGAGTTCATGTATGTTTACCAGAAAAATCCAAGGTGAACTCACCAGTGAATAGGAGACTCCAGGTCTGGGCATGGGTATCAGGTAGATGGAAGGTCTGTGCAGGTATTTGGGGGCACCTGCAGTTGTGGGTCCTTGTGGGACAATTATGAGTCTGTTGTCAGTGAGCACTGGGATGGATCAGCTGGTGAGTTGGGGACATGTGGGGTGGGAGAGTGTCATGTGTGTAAAATCCCATCTCTGCCAGCCCAAGATGAATAGGGGATGGGTCTCTCTGTGCTTATGTGAGTCCTGGTAGTGTCAGGCTGGGCACTGCTGGCCTGGAATGCCATCTCTGTGGCAGGCCCTGGTGGTGTCTTTTGCATGTGCCCCAGAGATCTGCACTCAGCTTTGCTGCTGGTTAAACCTGCAAACACAAATGTGGCAGATGTGCCCATCTGTCTGGGTCATGGAGCTACTGGAGGCAGCAGCAATTTGCAACAGCCCTTAACACTGTATATTTTAAATATTGTAAAAAGAGGAAGTTAAAAAAAGGACAAAAAATGTTCAGAATCATTCGGGTTAAATTAGAGATTATCTACTTGTATTTACTACTTATTTGAAAGCCATAAATTTCAACCTGGAACTAGGGAATAGATTTCATTTTCTTGGAGTGATTAAAAACTTTAATTGTTTGTAACTGTCATGACATTAAATTATACTGAATTTTAAATGGTCCATCTTGGTCTTAAGAACACTCAGAAATACTGTAACCTTTTACAACTTTGGGTGGTTTGTTGGTAGGTTGGTTGTTTTTTTTTAAATGTCCAAATAGTTAATTACTTCGGTGTTACTTTGTAAAAAAAAAAAAAAAATAGAGCTGAATGTTGAAAATTTAAACCTTATGATAATCTGTATGCTGACTAAGA
The DNA here is from genome assembly GCA_013399075.1 of Chloroceryle aenea. NCBI lineage: Eukaryota > Metazoa > Chordata > Aves > Coraciiformes > Cerylidae > Chloroceryle > Chloroceryle aenea. Next base: position 37,124 of record VWZY01004648.1, read on the forward strand.
CTGTGTCATAGCCTCCTGAAGAGCTGACACTTTCAGCAGTTGAACTTCTTGGTGTCAATCATCTGTTCAGCAAAGAATGCCATTACATGACTGACAGTTCTTATATCAGTGCAGGATTAACCATGGAGATCTTTAAACATGTTGTGACAGAAACAATCTGAGCTAGCTTCAGCAGGGTTAGAAAATTAAATTACCAATGTCAGACCTCAACCGTGAGTACAGAAGAAAGTATAATGCTCTTGTTTGGGCCTCATATGGAGGGTTAGAAATAAAGAAAACATGTCTTTGCTGATGCTACTCCATCTACATCATGGTATGCATCCATACATCATGGTATGCAATAAAAAGTTTGTGAATATAAGATCAAGAGAAGTATCCACTGTAATAATAAAATGTGCTTCTCTAAGTGGGTAAAATACATTTTATCTGTATTAAATGCTGTTGATATAAAACTTTTGAAAGAGGAGCTGTGTGATAATTTGGACCTCTCACTACAAAAAAACACATTGTTTCTGTGATTGCATTTGTAGAGATCCAGTCTTCTGACAGTAAAGAACAGGCTACAGGAATTAAAGATTAAACTGGTTTCAAGAGACTCAAGAGAGATTCATACACATGTGAGACAAGATCTGAGAATACAGCTGTAAAATGTGTTAAACTTCTGAATTCCCCCAAATTTTATCAATATTAATATCTTACCTGAGTTAGTTTCCTTTTTAACAAAATAAAAAATAAAAAATAAAAGGAGGGAAGGGGGGAATTGAGAGACCCTAATTCCAAACAAATCAGAGTAAATTCCTAAGGAAGGACATTTCTGATGATATGTAGGAAAATAGTACTGACTCTTGAAATTTCAAGTTTGAGTAATTTGTAATTTGAAATGAGCAGTGTGGTTTCCTATGCCATTCAGGACTAGAGGGGATTAAGTAGCAGTGCCAAAAGAAAGTGCCCTGAGACGAAGGGGAAGCATCTATCGGTGGAGATGTGAAGCTTCTGCTAAAGCACTTCCTAAAAATGAGCTTGCTTTTGAGCCAGCATACAGTTAGGGCTAGATCCTCTGAAGAAGTCATGTGTAAAAATTAGGTTTTGGATTGTGTTGTGCAAGGATATTGCATTCTAAACTCCAGACAGAGAGTGTGGAAAGGTGAAAACCTCAGCATAATAAGTCATGTGCTTCTGGGTTAGATAGCAAAAGTAGCCCCCAGAAAGTCCTGAAAAATATAGGATTTCAAATGGAAGCGACTTCACCTATGGCTTTCTGCTAAAGAAAATCATATTTACTGCAATTCACTCTTTGCTATATGTGTCTGAAGCACTTCAGACTGTATTTCTCGATTAGCTGTTAGTGATCTCTGCTGTGTCTGAATATGAGTTGATACTCCCTCTAAAAATTTGTTTAAAAGCAAGAAAAAAAAAACAAGAGGAGCCTGCACGAGTATCTAAGTTTTAGCATCATGATTCTGGTGCTCTTTCCTTTCTTCCTGTATTACTTCTGTGTTCCTTTCTGCCATTTGACAGTGATTTGGCAGGAAAAGCTGCAATTATCTTTATGCCAATAAAGGCTATGTGAATAAGCAAGACAGTAAAATTGAACTCTCTCCAGCTCAAGAGGGGCTTGAAATTAGGGTTAACTTCCTGGAAGAGACTTTCTCTGGATAAGTGAAATTCTGTAGTTTTAGAATTTCTAAGATTCATAGGCAAGGGTTATTTTGAGTGGTTTTGTTTGGCTGGTTTGGTTAATTACTAGCACATTAATATATCGTCTTATTATATTAATTATATTATTAAATATTATATATTATTATTCATTATATATTATTATTCATGCCTTATGAGGAGAGGCTGAAGGAACTGNTATAAAACTTTTGAAAGAGGAGCTGTGTGATAATTTGGACCTCTCACTACAAAAAAACACATTGTTTCTGTGATTGCATTTGTAGAGATCCAGTCTTCTGACAGTAAAGAACAGGCTACAGGAATTAAAGATTAAACTGGTTTCAAGAGACTCAAGAGAGATTCATACACATGTGAGACAAGATCTGAGAATACAGCTGTAAAATGTGTTAAACTTCTGAATTCCCCCAAATTTTATCAATATTAATATCTTACCTGAGTTAGTTTCCTTTTTAACAAAATAAAAAATAAAAAATAAAAGGAGGGAAGGGGGGAATTGAGAGACCCTAATTCCAAACAAATCAGAGTAAATTCCTAAGGAAGGACATTTCTGATGATATGTAGGAAAATAGTACTGACTCTTGAAATTTCAAGTTTGAGTAATTTGTAATTTGAAATGAGCAGTGTGGTTTCCTATGCCATTCAGGACTAGAGGGGATTAAGTAGCAGTGCCAAAAGAAAGTGCCCTGAGACGAAGGGGAAGCATCTATCGGTGGAGATGTGAAGCTTCTGCTAAAGCACTTCCTAAAAATGAGCTTGCTTTTGAGCCAGCATACAGTTAGGGCTAGATCCTCTGAAGAAGTCATGTGTAAAAATTAGGTTTTGGATTGTGTTGTGCAAGGATATTGCATTCTAAACTCCAGACAGAGAGTGTGGAAAGGTGAAAACCTCAGCATAATAAGTCATGTGCTTCTGGGTTAGATAGCAAAAGTAGCCCCCAGAAAGTCCTGAAAAATATAGGATTTCAAATGGAAGCGACTTCACCTATGGCTTTCTGCTAAAGAAAATCATATTTACTGCAATTCACTCTTTGCTATATGTGTCTGAAGCACTTCAGACTGTATTTCTCGATTAGCTGTTAGTGATCTCTGCTGTGTCTGAATATGAGTTGATACTCCCTCTAAAAATTTGTTTAAAAGCAAGAAAAAAAAAACAAGAGGAGCCTGCACGAGTATCTAAGTTTTAGCATCATGATTCTGGTGCTCTTTCCTTTCTTCCTGTATTACTTCTGTGTTCCTTTCTGCCATTTGACAGTGATTTGGCAGGAAAAGCTGCAATTATCTTTATGCCAATAAAGGCTATGTGAATAAGCAAGACAGTAAAATTGAACTCTCTCCAGCTCAAGAGGGGCTTGAAATTAGGGTTAACTTCCTGGAAGAGACTTTCTCTGGATAAGTGAAATTCTGTAGTTTTAGAATTTCTAAGATTCATAGGCAAGGGTTATTTTGAGTGGTTTTGTTTGGCTGGTTTGGTTAATTACTAGCACATTAATATATCGTCTTATTATATTAATTATATTATTAAATATTATATATTATTATTCATTATATATTATTATTCATGCCTTATGAGGAGAGGCTGCAGGAACTGAGGTTGTTTAGTCTAGAGAAGAAGAGCCTGAGAGACCACCTTACTGGTCTCTACAACTNGTAGACGAGGCCTTATAGCTACCTAAAAGGAGGTTGTAGCGAGGCTGGTATTGGTCTCTTCTCCCAAATTACTAATGGTAAAACCAGAGGAAATGGCCTTAAGATGCATCAGGGGAGTTTTAGATTAGATATTAGGAAGAAATTCTTCACTAAGAGAGTGGTTAAGCACTGGAACAGGCTGCCCAGGGAGGTGGTGGAGTCATCATTCCTGGAGGTGTTTAAAAAACAAGTGAACGTAGTAATTGAGGCTATGGTCTAATGGATAGAGAGATGTTAGGATGAAGATTGGACTCAATGATTCCAACCCTAATGATTCTATTATTTTTTTTTTAATTTAAAAAATAAAAGACACACATTTTGTTTGTAGCCCAGTTGCACCATGACACTGTTGGAATGTTCTTATTAGTGCCTTCAAGGGCATAAGTATAAGATTGCCTGACATTAGGTATGCCTGGTTTCTACGTATCTGAAAGTGAAGGAGAAAGATGCCACACTGCTTAGATGGGGCAGTTGCATACATGTATGGAACTATGACTCTAGTAGCCTTTAAAGGACTTTAGAATCAATCATAAAGATAACTAGTTAATTTTGTCTTTCCAAAAGATGTTTGACAAGGTATTTTTCCTTTCTTGATGATTTGCGTTACTTTCTTATCGTGTTCAAAACCAGCTGGGAACATACACTGCTCAAGACAAGCAGCATTCTTCTTCATGACAAAGTAGAGTAGCAGTAGCACCTGTGTCTGATGTAAGACTGTACCATCAAACAACAATATTCCCATGAAAATTAGCCCTGCTTTTGTTATAAGTTTGCGAAAAGAAAAATTTTTACAGGAGTGTCTATCTCTATGGCTCCATTTCCATTTTCAACAAGGTTCAGTGCAAGCAGTAGAAATAAGAAGCCCAACTTAACATTTTCCCTGATTTCAGATTGTTACAAACTACTGGTGCAGTTGCTGAGAAGAAAAAGGAGTTGTAGCTGAAAGATAGTGCTTATAAGAATAAGTTTTAAATTCAAAAAAAATCACATTGTAAAATAGCAGGGTTATACTATGAACTTCAGAGACTGAAGTGGTAAAGAAAATTATTTTTTACCAATAGCATGTATTTCTTTTTTCATGTTGGTACTTGATTTCATGGCTAAGTAGTAACTTTTACATAGCTTGCATGTTCATACAATTTACATATGAATGCATTATAATACTAGAATATTCAAGACTTCCCTTCATAAATATACTGTAATCTAAAGGAAATTGCTATGTACTAGATCTTACTGTGAATAAAATGATGTCACTAAAATGAAATATTTAATAGAAATCAACCTCAAGAAATGATTATTTATTCTTTATCCATATTTTACTGCTAGTCTTGGGGGGAAAAAATACATATATGGGTATAAAAGACTTTTCTTAAAACCTGTGTTAGACTCTTATTTATTAAAAATTCTTTCATTTTACCTATGACTGTTGTTGCAGCTAGACCTCTAGTAATCCCTAAAGATGTAATATAGCTAGACACCTTGTAAAATCTGATTTCACTTTCCAAAAGCATATGTAATTCCACATAGACTTCACTTGAGTTTTAAACATCGCCTATTCCTTCTGTGTAATTATTCTGCCCCTAGCTTCAGTTTTCTTAATTCTTCCTTTGTGAGAGATATCCTTAGTATTTGTCTGTTTGTTCCTGGGTTTATTGCAATGCAGTTAAGTTAGGGAGCTTTAAGGTGATGCTCTGAGGGATCAAAACCAAGGTAATACTATGTGCTGTTTAGAAATAGCATGGCAAGAAATCTGTTTTGTTTTATCTCATATAGGGATCATTTTATTTGCACAAAAAAAAAAAAATTAAAAAGTTGCTAAGCTTGTACCAGATTAATTTTTCCAGTTGAGAGAATAAGTAGTCAGAGCAATATTTGTACATGACACCTTGATGTGGGTTAGCCACAGACAGAAGCTAGGACCCACCCAGCCACTCACTTGCTCACCTGCCCCAGTGGGATGAGGAAGAGAACTGGAAGGCAGATGGTCAGCCATCTCCAGGACAGCAGGGTTCCATCACATATAATGGTTGCTTGGGAAGATAAACACTGTCACTATGAACATCCCCAATTCCTCCTCCTTCCCCCAGGTTTTATTGCTGAGCATGATGTTATATGGTTTGGACTTCCCTTTAGTCAGCTGGGGTCAGCTGTCTCAGTTATGTCCCCTTGCAGCCTTTGGTGCCTTCCCAGCCTACTTGCTGTAGTGTAAGGAACAGAAAAAAGCATAAAAGCACAGCTCAGCAATATCTAAAACATTTTCATCACAAATCCAAACATAGCCCCAAACAAGCTACTATGAAAAAAATATCTCTGTGGATGTCAAAAGAAGTACACACCTAAAGTTCCTATTCATCTCAGTGGTACCATGGTTTGATTAAAAAATACTGCACAGTTTGTTTTGTCCGAATTGTCTTTAATAGACGTATTTTGAAATGATTTTGAAGTGAAAGTAGGTGTAGGGGTTTGCTTCTTAATGAATTTCTTTTTCTTTCTACACTAGGTTCTTATTTTACTTTAAAGGTTACAATACTACATCAAGTTTTAAAATTGTCAATATGTGTGGCTTTTTTACCATAATTATAGTATGTGAGGAGTTAGATCAAATCCTTGCTAGATAAAATGTCTTGTGCTTTATCTCTATAATATTGACCTTATCCTTTCTTTTGCTAATTTGTATCTCTTCTTGCCTCAGAAGTTCTTTAATCATCTCTTTTAGATCACAAGAGCTCCACTGAAACTTTTTGCTTTTCATAGCTTAATTAGATGATGCTCTGTTAGGATGCAAAGGGAAATTCTTTATAGACGGTAGAACTGTCAAGTAATGCTGTTGCAGAATGAAATGCCCTGAATTAAATCCTTCTCCCACTGAAGTCAGTGGGATACTTGCCTTTGTATTAAGATTTCACTCTTGGGTATTGTATACTAACAACAGTTCTGCCACAGAGCCAGGAAAACACTTTAGTTTCCTCATGATTAGCAAGGACTGGCCCATCATGGAATAAAGACTTCGAAGGAACATGAAGCAATTTAAACCTTTAATGCAAAATGTTAAATGTAGGGGAGGAGGTCTTTGCTGGGATACTTCTCTCGCTCCCAACCATCTCTTGTGAAGTGTTCTGAATTTTTGCTGCTCTTTGCTCTCATTCTGTCTGATCTTGGTACCCCTTAGAAAAGAAAAATATATTTCTAATAATGTATGGAAAAAATACTGTAACATATAAAATAATACACATAGTGCATTTATTCATAATATACAGTTATTGCTCTCTCTAGTGTAGGAATATACATTTTTATTTTACCTGAATTTAATGACTCATTCTAAAAAAAAATATTCTGATTAGCTTTTGTTGTTTTTTTTTAATAATACTACCAATAGAATAAAAAATGCTCTCTAAATCTCTCTAAATGCTCTCTAAAGTCATCAAGTAGTTGTACTATCAGCAGCCTGAAGGGATGTTGTCCTTCCTGAGATGGATAACTTACCTCATTTCTAAATCTCTAAAGGCATGGGGTACAAGGAGTTAAATTATTTCGAAAGGTTTACCCCTCAAATATTTTGGTGTATTTGGGATTGAGAAACAGTGGAACAAATGCCTTGCTTAGGAGGAGTACAAAATGATTGCTGCTGAACTGTATGCATCCAGACTTTTCGTGAAGGTACAAAATAGGCACAAATTACATCTATCCATCTTCAGTCAGTATCCATCTCTAAAATCATGGAATCATATGAAGAATTTGGTTGGAAGAGACCTTAAAGATCATGTAGTACCACCCCCTCTGCCATGAGTAGGAACACCTCCCACTAGACCAGGTTGCTCAAAGCCCCATCCAACCTGGTCTCAACCACATCCACAATTTTCCTGGGCAGCCTGCTCTAGTGTGTCACCACTCTCATAGTAAAGAACTTCTTCCTAATTTCTAATCTAAATCTACCCTCTTCCAGATGGAAGCCATTACCACTTATCCTGTCACTACAAGCCCTTGTAAAAAGTTTCTCCCCAGCTTTCTTGTAGGCCCTCTACTGGAGGGGCCCTCATACTGGGAGGCCACAGTAAGGTCTTCCCAGAGCCTTCTCTTCTCCAGGCTGAACAACCCCAACTCCCTCAGCCTGTTCTTGTGAGAGAGGTGTTCTAGCCCTCTGATCATTTTCATGGTCCTCCTCTGAACCTGCTCCAATAGGTCCATGTCCTTGTGCTGGTGGCTTCTGAGCCTGCAGTACTCTAGGTGAGGTCTCCTGAGAGCAGAGAAGAGTGGAAAAATCACCTCCCTTGACCTGCTGACCTACCTGCAGTTCTTGATATAGGCTGGCCTTCTAGGCTGCACTTGCACATTGCTGGGTGATATTGAGATTTTCATCCACCAGTACTCTCTCAAGTGTTTCTTCTCAGGACTGCTCTCAGTCTGTACTCTGTCCTGCCTGTATCTGTGGTTGGGATTGCCTTGACTAAGCTGCAGGACCTTGCACTTGGCCTTGTTGAATTGCATGAGATTGGCATGGGCCAACATCTGAAGTCTGTCAAGATCCCTCTGGATGTCATCCCTTCCCTACAGTGTGTTAACCATGCCACATGGCTTGGTGTTAACTGCAAACTTGCTGAGGATGCACTCAATCCCACTGTCCATGATCCCAACAAAGATGTTAAAACAGTGCCGGTCTTGACAGTGATCCCTGAAGAACACCACTTATCACTGATCTCCACTTGGACATTGGGCCACTGACCACAACTCTTTGAGTGTGACCATTCATCCGATTTGTTATCCACTCAGTAGTCCATCCATCAAATCCATGTCTTTTCATTTTAGAGACCAGGATGTCATAAAGAACAGTGTCAAATGCTTTGCATGATACCAGTTAAATGATACCAGTTGGTCTTCCCTTATCTACTGATGCTGTAACATCATGAAGGGCCAATAAATTTGTCAGGCACAATTTTTCCTTATGGAAACCATGTTGATTGCCACGAATCACACTTCTGTTGTGCCTTAGAAGAACTTACAGGAGGAAGAATGAAAGATATGCTGAAGTTTCTTTGTGATCTTCTTTTCATTTCTGAAGAAGGTGAAACCTGTGAATGGGAAAGAGGAAAGAACATGACACCAAAAATGAAAGCAAGAAATGATACTTGACTTCTGAATTGAGCTTGAGGAAAATCGTTGATCCCTTCCCATTGACTACAGAAGTAGCTGACAGAAAGATTTGATTAGATGGTACATATATCTTCACAGAGAAGAACAGAAGAATTTTTATGCTCATAGAACCTTAGCAGGAAACAGCAGATAGACACTACAACAAAAAATGCAAATACAAAATTAGATATAAAATTTAACTAAAAGGATGATTAACCACTGCAGTAAAATGACAGTGATCTAAACCTCTTTCTTCATTTCTGGGAGTTATATTTTACTATACAAGTCATTGGGATCAAATACAGTACTTCATTACAGGAAATGTTAAGATTACCTTATATATTTGATCAAAAATCTGTACCCATCTCCTAATTTCCTGTTGTCATCCCACTTCTTCCTATTTATAGAAGAGTTTACAAATCCTTTAAGTGGTATGTAAATTGAACCTGTGTTTTCCTGGTAAACTTTACTGGAAAGATCTACTAATTCTCAAAAGAGCTAGAAATTTTCAGAGCTAAAATATTGTAACTGAAGAAAGGTGTTTTGCTTTGTTTTGGTTTTGTGGCATGGCATATCACCTCCATTTATCCTCTTTATAATCTGGGTTTCAAGCTGTAAACTAACTTAAAGGAGCATCAGGGTGTTGTCTAAGCTCCCCTAGAAAATTCATCAGTGAGTATGTATATGCATAAATAATTATATGGATAAGCCATGCTAGTTTGTAGACACAAGACTACATTGAAATAATGTTTACAGTCAGCTACAACTCACTGAAGTATTAGAACCTAGTTTTCAAGTTCATTACATTGTCTTTATATTGGTCATGATGCCTATAATTTTGCATTTTATCCCTTTCTTTGTTTCATTTTGGTCTTGAGTAGATTGCAGAGTAATGTTAAATCATCTCTTGTCACTGCTATTTTATCTTTTACTGCTGTTGAATTTTCTTCCCTCTTGTTGATCAATATCAGCAACCCCTTTAGACATGAGAGTATTATTTTCAACCCAAGCACACTTTATATACAAGGATGGCACAATATTTTGTTAGCACAGTACAATGAACAGGAGTAAGAAGAAGCCATCTTTGTGCTGAGGAATTTAGACAATTAGAAGCCTAAAGAAAAAAAAAAAAAAAGAGCTAAAGGTAAGGGAAAGGCAAATGTAAAATGGAGGAAATCAAAAGTATCTTGTAAGGAGTGTAGCATTACTTGGAGCCAAGAAACTGGAAGGTAAGTGGGATTTGAAGTTTCTAGCTAAACTGATATTATAACTGGCTACCACTCATTGCTCCTTCTGCATCCCTAGTGCTATAATTGAAGGAGTTGCTCACTCCACTGTGTTTTGCTTGAACCAGGCAGACAAATGTAAGGAAAAAAAAATTCTATGAAAGCTGTAATTCCCAGCTCCCTAGATGGAGGATCAAGTAGCTGATAATATCTCCTCCAGACTTTATGAACCTGTGGCTGAGAACTCTTACGGCTTAGACACTTTGGCTTATTATATGGTAAATCTAATAAAATGTCTAGCAAAATGCTTCAGGATTATTAAAATTCAGCACTAATCTTTAAAAGGGACCTCCCAAGGAACCTTTAAGTTTGTGGGAACTACTGTGTCTTTTGAGTTTTTTTACTTCTATTTTTTGTGTACATGATTACTTGTTTACATTTTATTTTTAAATGTAAGAAGTCTTGGAAGAAATGGTTTATCTGACTATAAAATCAAATATAAAAATAAATAAAAATAGATTATGGGTTCAACTTTAGATTAGCAGGTATATCACAGACTCTGCAATTACCAAAGTGACATTCTGCAATTAAAACCTGTAAACAGTATTCAGTAAGACAGAAAACTGTTCACGTCTTCCATGTAAAATTGTCTCTGGCCTTGTACACCACTGAAGCTCATATGTCTTTGTCCCCCAACAGCAGGGGAATCAGCCTGGTATGAAGGGCAAGGAATGACAAAGTATCTTTTATGCTGCACTGCCTTGCTTGGAGCTGTAAAGTGATGAGTAAATAAGCTTTCCTTCTGTGATCTACAACACTAAGTTCCTGTGAATGCTTAAGCCATCAAATGCATTTTAAACTTTACAGTGTATTTTAAACCAGGAAGGTTTCTTTGTGTAGTGCTAAAAGAAATCTTGAGTTTCCTAGATGATTTAATACCATGTAAAACACAGGAAGAGCTATGCTGACAGTTCCACATTTTATGAAGAGTAAACATGATCTACCAACTTTCCATTTTGAGAAAAGTCATCCCAAAAGATCCTATGCATTTTATTTATATAAAGGAAGAAGAAAAGATTTAATTTTTATTACCACAGTGTATGTATATGCCCAGATTGCAATGGGACCTGCACACAATGTATCTGTCTATTGGTTATTTGGATTTAAAAGAAAAAGAGGTCCCAATTCACATCTGTTAAAGCCATCTCAGCTCTGCTGAGCTCTCCCTTACAGCTACTCAGGTAACTATTACTTTATTACTTATTCACTGTTGTGCTTGAGAGGAATAGTTCTTCAGTTTGACAACTGCAAAAAGATTTGATTTTTACAAAATGAATCTTAGCCCATGAAATAATAGAAGCTGGTTCCATTACGTGTTATTAATTGCCACATAGAAGTCAAATCTCCTGTTTGCTCTGCAGCTGTTAGTAAACTGAGAGATGAATACTCAAAGGTAACTTAAATGTATGATGGTATTAGAGGGAAAAAACCCCAACCAATTATTCTTGCTGTTAAGAAAATTTTGGATCAAAGTATTGCTTACATGCTAATCATTTCAATTAACATTAATGCATTTTTTCATTATTTTTACAGTTTAATAAACAACCATTACTTTACTTCATGCCACTCTATGATTGATATGTGGCTTCTGATTGACACAAAGGTATATGTGTTTTTTTGAACTGGTCTAATAAAATCTCATTCCAGATTTGCGTTTATGATTTTGTCAAAGTTTTCCCCATTCTGTTATGAATCATTTTTTTCTCATTCTGCTTCACATATTGACTTGATTATCTGTTGAGTGCCATTCACCCAAAAGAAGTGAATGTGTATATATGGGGAAGAAGTAGGTAAATAAATCTTTGCATGTTGCCAACTTAAGTCAATACCAAATATGTTATGATGGCAGCATTGTTGTACTTGTGGTAGTCTACAAATTCAAACCAGGCAAAATTTGTGGACAGAAATTACACTAAGTAATTAAACTAAGTCAGAACTGAGAAGATGCATAACTGTTGGATAAGAAGCCCCTTTGCAGGTCAGGATCTTGCTGAGCAAGCCTTATGCTTTCTGTTTATACCAGCTGATAAAATGAAAGATGCTACTTGTTCCCATATGCCTTCCCTCCTTCATTCTAAAATGGTGTTTTCTCAACTTGGTATGTGGAAAAATATTGAATACTTTTTTTTTCCATCCCCAGAATCACACACATAGTCCAAGTTCAGGCGAGATGCATACAGCAGTACTTTAAGCTCTGTAAACTAAAGCTTTTCTTTGGATTTATATCTCATAACTTTTATCTTCAGAGTTTTTCAGGTGTGAAAGTTTTAGATTGAATTGCTGACATTATCCTCATGTTACATGAAAACCACTGCCCTGGCTGTAAGAAGAAAGCTTCTGTTGTCTTGAAATAGAACAAGCATTCTCAATTTCTAAAGATTAAATCAAGGAGATTTTTTGTATTCCTGAGGCTTTTACTGTGGAGCAAGGTTGTCTGTGCCACAGGGCTGGCAGGAGCAAAGGCCTAACCAGCAAGGGCACAATGGAGCAGGACAGGCTTGAGGGTGGTTGTCAGGGTCAGGTCCAGTCTCAAGGTGGCTGGACAGGGCTGTGATGATGGGATGCTCTCAGGGCCCCTAGACTGAAACCTGAAACATGTCGTATTTTGGGCAGCTTGCTAATAGAAAGAGTTACCATAACTGAACTTAGCTGCTCCAAAGAGGTTCTGAATAAATTTCTTCATTGTAAATGTCTGAACTCCCTTACAACGTAAACTTTAATTCTCAGTAGTGTTAGATCACCTTTATTAGCGGGGAGGGATTGGGGATCAGTTGCAAAAATGCACAACTCTACCCTCAGGTACGTTGATTCTACTGCAGCTTTTATGACCAGCTTCTCTGTGCAGTTGCATTTCATTAACACATGAGTATGCCAGAAATTCTTTACCCAAAATGAGTCTGTACTTTCCATACACTTTTGGTGTAACAGTAGTGTTAAAGACCATCAGAGATCTTCAGATATCTTATAAAACAAAACACTAGAAGAAAACTGCACCCTTGAATTCTAGCAATTATTTTCTAACTATTTCATTCCCTTACAATTTTTATTTGCTGGATTTAGACATCTAGTTTGTGTATAATTTGAATTTCTGACCATGAATGCTTTGACTAAACACTTATAATTAAAGATAAATGTGAGTAGAAGTTTGACACCAGATTGTGACTTACTTGCTTCAAGTAAAAGACAAAAGATGCCATAACATTTCAAAATCTCATCCTATTAAATCCAGGTGCTACTCCTCATTGTTTTGAGGAAAGGTTTAGTAACTGGGAGATGCAAAGACTCAAAAGGCTATTCCACCCTGTTTAGTTTTCTCAATAAGATTGTTGCATGTCTGACATTGAAATTCAGATTTTTCCTTCAGATTTTGGCATTCACGTAAGACCAAGAAAATTATACATGTTTTTGCTACTTGTGTCCAATACAATTTTACAACTCTCTACCATGGTGCTTATGTTTTATAGAACAGCTTTCACAAAATGCATTTAATAAGCTATTTTTTTAGCCCTTAGTAAAAATATTTTGAGGAGATATTCAGTGTCTATTAATTCTCACAGTGTTATTATTATACCTTTTATTGCATCAGCATTCAGCATCTAAAATAAGTCTACAAACTCTAATTTTTCAACTGTCAGAAACCATGAAGACCTCTAATACCTGTAAATGCCACAATTAATAATCTGAAGTATTTTGTTAGTTTCCTAAAGACTTCTTATATCACTGGGAGGTATTTCACAGCTAGCTGTGGAACCATGTTAAAAATGTTGGTAAATGATGAAGGCTGAGCTTGTTTGTCTCTTGAGATGTTACCCCTCACCTTGACAAGCTCTTTGTAAATGGAAAACTGGTTTAGCAAAAAAGAGCTGCTGTGATTACTGAATGAACATAAAGCTTTCACTTCTCTGTCACTTAACAGGTGGCAGATTACAGATCTGCTTGTAAAGGAAAAAAATTAATAGGTTAGTATTAACAGACAGATACATAAAATCACTTTCTCTCCCAGGGTTTACATAAAGTAAATTGATGTGCCAGGCTGCACCTTAGAGGGACAGTGCAGTGAGAAATAGTGCCTTTCAAACTTCCATCCAAGGCCATAGTTAGCTGTTCAACAGGCTAAAATCTCCAGGCAACAAAGCTGTGTGAAAGCCTTGGGAAAAAAACAAAACAAACCTAATTTACCTATTTAAGTCTTCTGGATTTGTGTAGGTATGATCCTTGTCATCAGTACAGCACAGATTTTATCCTTTCTTCATTCTTTTATATCCTGTGGGGCTATAATTATAACTGATTTTTAATTGTCTTTTGTTTGTACATCCAAGCAGATGGGGATAGGTATATGTTGAAAATAAACCCTCAAAACTCCTTGTTTTTGTATGTGAACAAGTTAATTCGACTGGAGGTATCAGCAGAGATAACTTTATGATTCATCCCCTGAAAAAGTCGTTGTAAAGGGAAAACTGATCTTTTTAGTGCTTCTTTCTATATACTGTGGAGTGTATCACAGAATTATTTAAAACCAAAACAGGCATGAAGTGCTCTTTGAGAAACAGCAAAGGATTAGGACAGTGATCACATAGCCATCTACAAGTTTGTCATCCATCTACCACAGTAGTTGCTGATGCTTTTTCCCTTTATTGTCTGAAATGAGCAAGCAGTCAATACTGTCCTGGTGTCTTCATTTACACCAGGATATTAACCCCTGTCAGGATGTGTGCAGGGCATTAACAACTGTTTATACTGTTATTAGATGGATTGTAGCATGGATTCTGTTTGGGCCAAGTAGCACTTTTGTGAATGATTCTTGGGAATGACTCAGAAATTGTTACAGCCTGATGAGTGTTCTGAACAGGCAATCTGGATGCAGCCATACTGTTTTGCAGGCTCAGAAAGTGTAATAATAATCTGGCAGCTGGCCTGAGTTACGTTCAGTTTAGTGTAGTCAGCCTGTCTCCTTATCCTGATCTAGTAACTCACATGTATGTGAAGTCTCTGGAAGTGCAGCACAGAGTCCAGTGAAACACACAGATTTCCAGGATATTGAGTAGAAGACATTTGGCTTTTTTTCAGATTTGAAATAACCTTTGCCCCCTTGTACAATTGTAGTACAGAAATGAAAATTGGACTAATGAATTCTGAAACAAATACAGTATTAAACTCTCTTCCATTACTTCCAGTAAATAATCTTTTAGACAAGCAATTACACACAATCTCCTTTAGCTGCACATTGAACAAGTACTGTAGTAAAGTAAACTTTTCCTTTGATATGACATCAGCCTTGCAGATGGCTTCATTGTTCAAATAGCCGCAATACTAATTTGGCTGTCAAGATTGTGATAAAACTGAGGAGGATGAAAATACCTTCTGGTGTCCATATGCTGTTTTGAGCTTAGGGTTAAAATAGACAATAGCAACCAAAGTGGACAGAATGTCATATTACATAAAAACATTACAAGGAACTAGTGAGTTTTTTCCCTGTTTTGTTTTATTTTTTACCACACTGGTAGTGCTGGAGTCCCACAAGAATTAGAGAGATGAGGAACACATGGAATTTGTTTAATAGTGTCTGTCTGCAAAAGTTATAGCCACAATATCATAAGAAGAGATAGATGAGAACCTAGTGCCATCTTCAGATCCAGATGGACCTGAGGGTTGGTCCTCTACAGAATAAGTTTTGGTTAGACTGAAAACAGGACTGAACATAGGAACTATAAATTGGTCTAATACAGAATTCGTTGGGGTGGAGGATATTTCTAGGTGGACTCTAAAATCCCAGTTCTGCAAAATGAATTTGAAAGGTTTTTAAAAAGAAGGAAAATTGTGATTTGTAACTACAGTATAGGAAATATTTATTCATTAAGAATCCCAATATCTACCACAAATCAAAATCAAGCCTGAGAACCAAAGTGTTTTAAAAATTTAAAGGGAATGTTTCAGAGGAAATGTCTTGAAAAATACATCCACTCTCAGTTGTTGTTGCTCTCCAGTTCCTTACAACTTTATTACTTAGCAAACGTTTATGGGTTTCATTCTAATCAGTCTCATTGTCTTCCTGGGAACAACCACAGGTCATCATCAGACAACTGACCCTCTAGTTCTGGTTTGTACTTATTCTTTCACCATTTTGTGCAAAAGCATGACGTGAACATAACTACTGTCCATGTTTAGCTCTATGGCTATATATTTGAAAGAGATATCTGTGCAAGCAGTTAGCTTGACTGGAAAATGGAATTCAGAGACATACTGTGTGCTGAATTGTATGGGCTAGCTGCTGTCAGCTACCTTACAGCACTGCGAATGTGTATGTAGTTACAGAAAAAGCTAAGCTGATTTAGTAGCTAGTTTGAAGTGCTATACTTCATTGGCTATGGTGCTTTCAGGACTTTACCTCTTTTCTCTCTACTTCATTGTATTTTGTGAAAGTACAAGTGAGTTTGATACTCTTCACACCCTGCTCCACCGAATGGTGGAGATGCACCCTAATTTAGGTTTGAAAGTATTTCTTTCTGTCTGGATTATTTATGTGCTGCCTCAAAGTTAATGCAGTAAAAGTCTCTCAACTGTCTTTTCTAGTAACTGGCTGCTCTCACATATGCATGTACACATTTCTTGGATTCTATGGCATCTATAAGAAAACAGTTGTGTGTAAATAATAATGTTTCTCCTCCAGAGTGATCCCAGGAATTTTTATTTTCAAAAACTCAGACACTTGGACTTCAATCTTTTTCTGAATTGCATGGTTGATTAAAGAGGTATCATGCAACTTTTTCACTCATTTCCTTTGAACATAGAATGGAAACAAAAGGATGCACAAGCACAACACTTTTAATTTAGGTTTGTAGTGGATTTAAGTCACTTTTTTTTCTCTAGATAACTGCTTCCATATCCCATCAGTCCAGCAGGATTTTTATCGGAGTACTCACATGAAACGAATTTACAGGGACATCAGTTTGGCATGATTAAAGATTAAGGGTTTTTGCAGGAACTTTTAAGGTTTCTCATGTCAAAACTGAGAAAAAAACAAACCAAAAGCAAATCACTTAAGGATAGATCTACATGATGGACCACATATTCTTCATCAAGAAATCCCATATAATATCAGCTACAAAATATGTGATGAAGTATGTACTTACATGATTGTCGTGGTTTAGGGTCAGGGCAGCCCCTAAGACCCAACAGACGCTCTCTGTTAACCCCTCTCCCTCCCCAAANAAATATTCCATAAGTTCTAGGGGTGCCACTGTCTTTTATGGAGAAAAAAGTTCAGAGAAAGAAACAAACAAATTAAGATTGTGTTTGTTTATCCCCTAAAATTATCCTTTTCTGATTAATTAGAATGCCACAAATAATGTATGTTAAACTGCATATGTAGAGTTTTGATCTTTTTTCTTTATTTCTTTCTCTTTCTCCTCCTATCTGTGTGAAAGTTCTTTTATCATGCAAAGCCCTTCATAAAAAGCAGGTGTCATTAAGAAACGTTACATCATGATTTCATTCATGGTTAATTTTGGTATCCGAACTTGTTTTCTTCTTGCTGCTCTTCATTCTTATTCCAACACTGCAGCTAACCAGCATCTCAGCTGCACAAATATCCATATATTTTTTCTTCTGAAGATGGGATGTTAACTGCTCTAAGTTAAACATCCTGTCAAACACATATTTACATGTATGTTTGAAGGATTCTCTTTTTCCTTTTGAAGCCAGATCAGTTTTCTGCACTTATTCATAGATCAGTCATGTAAACCACTGTAAGAAAAAAGAGGATAGCACAAGGCAGCACTGAAAATAAGCAACAGAAACTCATATTTTTGTATAGTGAACAAAGGTTTCATAGCAGAATTTGCTGTTTTAAAGAACATTCCCTGACTCACATTGCCTGGTTAAGCAGAAAACCTGTGTTGCATGGTGTGAGAAACTGACACATGAAAAGAATTCATTTGTGAATCCTTTCTTCTCTATGAAGTCATCTGGCTCATGAAAGCTTACAGACTCTCACCTCACTAAATTCACATTAAAATATGTATTTTCATCAAAGCTATCTTAACTTTCACAAACTATAGCCATGGAGTGCAAAATACTTCTCTCTGGTTCCTTTAGGAACATGAAATGCTGCACATTGAAATGTATATTACCTGAGGACTTCCCAGATAGCAAGGTATATATAATTCTCCTATTGATAAAGCTTTTGAGATGGCAGAATCTTTTTCTGCACTTATACTGTTGTTTTTCCATATTGCTGAAGCAGGGAGTGAGTTATTTGACACCCTTGTTGAAGTATGAGACTGCAAATGCTAACTAGACAAAAGCCTTCACAACTCAACTAACTTTCTCATGCCATTTTTAAGAACAAATAGGGACAAATTTGAAAAAGGCACTGCTGCATTTCTGTTATCACAAGGATTTCTAACAACAGCACCAAAATGAATTATTGAATTAGGAGAGGGGGAAAAAAACCTTACTATTTCCGTAGGCAACGGGAAGGAAAAGGACCACAGGGGCTTGAGAACTGCAATGCTATCATCCATGGTCTTAACCACACATGCTCCTGGCATGTTTTTAACCTGTGTTCAAGACAATTTATAGTCTTGGTCAGGGAATAGGACAGGACAGTGTCTTTTTTCCAGACACCATATCTGTAAGAGTTGAAAAGAAAAAATTAGTTGCATGGCTATGACTTGTGCAGTACCACTTGTCTTCAGGACCTAAGTACAATCATTAATTAATTTTATTTTCAATTTGGTGTACATAACAGGCTTGTATGTATGAATTTCTGTTAAAAATTTTCCTCATGGTAATAAATTTTGAAGTCTCTGGTGGCAATGGAGTGTCACTCATCAAAGGGTTAACAGGCAAGTGAAGAGTTGTGGAAAGCTTGTAAGATCCTACAGTCCAGCTTTGTTAAAAGCTACCCTAGTGGCAATAGTGGGGAAATGCCTGAACCAGAGCAGAGAACACTCCTGGTGCTGGGGCAATTTATTCTCAGGGCTTTTCTGTAATCTCTCTGTAAACAGTAAATCAGGGAAAGGGAAAGGAAAGGGGAAAGGACTTATTACTGAAAGTATTTGTTCCAAATTTAATCTGTCATTATTACCTTTCTTGTCTCTATTTCACTCCTTTGAGGATTTAACTGACCTGTAAGTACTTAGCCTTGAGAATAGAAGAGCAGTACATACAAGGTCTTCCACAGTTTGTATTTATCAAATAATATATGACATTGGGTACTTTGCTTTATGGGTACTTTTCATTAAGTTTTATTTTTCAGAGTCAAAGAATCTTTCTTCTTGAATGTATTTTGCTAAAAAATAAAACATTTTGAGTATATTTAATAAACAATTTGGAGTGTATCTAGTATATTTGTATACAGTTATGTATACAAATATATATATAGACAAATTATGTTTGTATACAACATAATTACAACTTATGTCCTTAGTAAGGCAGGTCTTAATACTTGAAAATATAATTTGATTTAGTAGCAACAACTATTGCAGAGAATGTTGGGAACAATAGAAAGAATATCTGTTTGTGAAACTGATCTCCAACAGTGTTTATCATCTGCACAGTTGTCATATGTATTGTGCTGTCTTGCCTTCATTAAGTTTAAGCTTGTTCTCTCCTCTTAGTAACATAATTCTCAATATGGGTCAGACAGACACTTGTTTTAGGGGATTTCCAGGAAAAACATGTATTAGGAAAAAATAGGTTTCAGATTGTTAGTTTTATATAATGTATGTATACTTGGGTAAGATATGTATACTTTCATTCTCCACTCCCTTTTTAATAGTAACGGGAATATAAAAATTTTGATTTTGTAACATATTTTGTTTATTCATTTATCAAGATAATAGTATGTTGGTACATTTCTGTCTTTCATTTTGAAATAAATATGCCTTTCTATCTAAAATCAGAAGTCAATTAACTTTCTCATTCTCTGTCAAAATCAATGTTAAGTGTGTCAATGAAATTAAATGTCAGACCCAAATACCTGTGCGTTGGCAGGCTGACAGGATAGGAAATGTGCAATTGGGTCTCTCAGACCTTTTGTTTCCAGTTACGCTGGCCAGAGGATGAAGCTTCTGCATTCTTTGAACAGAATTCTTAAGACAAAGGGAGTAATTTTTATTTAAAATTGTTTTATAAATTAAAGTCAGCTTCAGACTAGTCATATTCCCTGTAGTCTTCTCTCTCCACAAGACTGTATGAAAACAGACACATTTTTTTCAGATTTTGAGTGGAGTAATTCCTGGTTTCATCCTGCTTGCAGTTTTGATTTTTCCATGCACTATCAGTTTCTTCCAGCCTTGTCTTCTGCTTGGTTATTTTTTATGACTTGGTATTTCCTTTCCAGTATCTACATAGTGACTGCATTTTAATCTCAATTTCTAAGATTATAGCTGTAAAAATCTTCCAACATCCTCTAAAAAGCTCTTCAGCTCTTAATCACTTTAATAGTCCTGCTCTTCATTTGCTTCAGATTGAATTATTCTTACTTGAACAAGGGTAATCAGATTCATATGCAGGCTTCCAGATAAGATCTTAGCAGTTTCTTGAATTTATCGTCCTGTTTGATAAAGCATTATTTAAACCACAAAATTATTGTCCTTTTAACATTCATATCCCATGGGCTTTAAAGCACAGAGTGGATTTGATATTTGCAAGTTGAGTGTAGGTCTTTTCACAAAAGTGGTCTGGTTAAAGAAAGTATTTGCTAGAGCTAGAGGTAGTCTTTTCTATTGCCAGTTGGAAAGTAATGTTGTGGAAGGATAGTTGAGAAATCAGGATTTCCTTCATTGCCAAAAGTTCATCATGATCTTTCTCAGAATGAGAAGAGAAGATATTGCACACATTTGTGGTGATTATACTGCTAAACTCTAAGACAGACCATAGAACACACTGAACTTTTTAGAGGTGGAAAAGCATGATTTTGATGTTTTAAAGAATATGACCAATGACTTTTGATCTCTGCTAGCTGGCAAAGTTGCCATTTATACATTTTGCACTGCCTCAAATGCTTTTTATAGCCTTGGCTTGAACTGTCATGCTTCACTTATTCTTCTATTTCAAGAAGAGAGAACTAAAATCTAGAAATATTGCTCACTGATCTCTGCTCATCTAGAAAAGTGTGTAGTACATCTGAGGCAGAATAAGTACTAGAAAACAGACAGTTTTAGCTTTAACTTTAGATTGCCTTTGTACTTGAGAGTTTTCTAGCATTATTTGTACAATACTGACTTTTATGGTCTTATAATCAACAGCAAGACATTTATTACATACTTTATAATAAAAGTAAACACACTAAAAATAAAATCCATCAATCTTTTGTTATTACCTGCACAAGAAAATTAAAATATCAATCTCAATGTGGAAGATGTATTAGAGTTTTTAAGTTTCTGCATACTCCCAAATGATTGTCACAGCTGTGCAATCCAGTACAATTTTGCACATCGTTAGAGACAGACAGACACAGTTGGGTAAATGCTTGTAAAACAAGAAAGCTGTAGCTTTCAAAAGTGATATGATCCAAGTATTTTATCTGGAAAATATTGCAATGATCTATGAGTGTATGCTACAAAAATGAACACAAAACAGGGAACAGATTTTCTCTTATCCTTGGATTCTATGAAAATACAGGTTTCTACTTGCGCAGCTAACAATAATAAACATAATAACTTTATTTCTGTTAGCCAGCAAGGCTGTTAGTTTTGTTTGCTTGACTGGGTTTTTTTAAGAAAGACATCTCAAGTGTGCCCAACATAGTTAGAACAAAAAGGTTGACAGCAGAGAGATAGTGGGCAATGTTTGATGCTTCAGTGTGCGCATTTCTGTGCCATGCAGATTCCTGAATGCTTCATTTGGCACCCTGAAGTGTAAATATGGCTTAATTATCAGGTATTCCACAAACATGTACTTTGTATACTTTGGTTTCTGAATGAGCTCTTGTTTCCGCTAGAGTAAACCCAATGAAATCCATTCTTTTTTGATGATAAGTTTTAAGAAGGATGTTAGATAACTTGCACACTAAAGCTTATAAGGGTAGCTGTGTGTCTGCATGGATGTATGTATGTGCACATGTGACAATAATAATTTCTTCATTAAATTTTGGGGGAATAAAGGTGAAAATTCTATACATATTAAACTTCTTCCCTCTCCCCTGCCAATAGATTAATAGCTGGATTGATGTTTTGTGTGAGATCTGCATTTGGACATATCGCCTGCTGGGAGAGAATTTGGAGAAATCCTGGTATCTACTATTATGGAAAAAACAAAAACTGGAGGCATTCAAACTGAAGATTTCCTGTTTTGATCTAATGGGCATTTGTGTGCCTGTATTAGAATATATATACTAAGATAAATAGAATAAAAACTGAGTGCTCACAAAAGCCTTTATTAAATATCATAACAAAGCTATCATAAAGAGTAAAACTTAATCTAGTGATAGTACCAATGGGGAGTAATTGTTGAATTACACATCCTGTGGGAGGCATTTCTTTTAAGTATTATTTTTTCTTGTTGCACAGTTTTGCCTTATTGTTATTATACTATTTTTTTTTTTAAATATCAGAAATTAAAATTATTTTGGATTTATTCATCCTAAAGAACTCAGGGCCCTAGCCAGGAGTGAATATACTGTGTTATATTAGATATAATAATTTTGTCCATGCTTGCATGATCTGCATTCTAGAAGAATATAATCAAAGTCAAAAGTCAACTTCAACCTCAAATACTAAAAACTAGGAAAAAATTATAATCAGATTAACTAGCACTATCTGCCAGTGACTCAAAAGGGGATTCTTTATCAGCAAATTTCTGAAGATGAAAACATAGACTCATTTAAAATGGGAAGAGTCTCATGTTGGTTTGATTAAAACCTGCTTACCCCACCAAAGAAGGGCCAAGTTAGACGAGGTTGCATTGAGCCTTGTCCTGCCACAGTGTGGATATTTCCAAGGACAGATTTCACAGTCTTTCTGTGCAACTTACTTCAAGCCTTGGCTGCTCTCAAGCTGGGAAAACCCCCAAACATTCTATGTTCTAAATAGTTTTCTTTGTTGTAACTTACATGCATTTCATCTCATCTTGTCACTCTGTGCTTTTGAAAGAAGTCTTCTCTATGCTTTCCCATTAAGCATTTAATCCTGGAGACAGGATTTAAATTTCTCCTTTCCAAAGTAGTCTTTTCTCTAGGCTGAACAGCTCCCTCAGCCCAATGTGGTGGCACTTCACTAAACTTGTTCTGATATGTTAATGTCGTCCTTGTACTGGAAAGCCCCATATGGGACCCAGTACGACAGTTATGGACTCACAAGCATAGTGTAGAGGGTAAGGATAATATCCCTTAGTGAGCTGGCTGCTCTTTTGCTCTTCTACAGCTTGGAATGCAATTCTGTGTCTTTGCTGCCAGAGCAAGCTGCAGCCAGGTCCCTTTCTGCCAAATTTCTTCCCAGCCAGCTGGCACCACACTTTACATTTGCTTGGTATTACACTGTCCTGGGGGCAAAACTTTGTGTTTACCTTTGTTGAATTTCATGATATTTCCTTTAAAATGTTTCAAAGGGATCCTGACCTGGAGAATAACAGTTCTGGCTTTCAATGTGTGAGCTGCTCCCTGTTTTGGTGTCATCCTGAACTTGAGGAGGGTTCATTACACCTCACATTGCAATGAAAGATATTAAAGAATATCAGCTCCATTATGAACCTTTGAGGAACCAAGTAGTAACCAGCTGTCAGGCGAGGTCTCCACTTGTGGTCACAACACTCTGAACCTTACAGTATAGCCAATTTTCCTCCTACTTATGATCTAATTATCCATTTCATGCCCCACTGGATCTGTTACAATTCTACTATGAAGACCTTTGTTGAAATCTTTGCTGAAGTCATGGCATACTACCATCCAGTATTCTCCCCTAGTCCTCTAAGCCAGAGATCTTTTCACAGAATCACAGTATTGTTATGGTTGGAAAAGACTTCTAAGATCACAGTGTCCAACCGTCAACAAAAACAAACAAACAAACCAACCCCAAAACCCAGACAAGAATCAAACAAATAAAAACCCACGCACACCAAAAGAAAACAAACAAACAAACAAAACCACAAGAAAACAAAACAACAACCAACCAAAAAAGCCCAGAACACCTCACCATTCTACTAGAGCATGTCCTCAAGTGCCTCATCTACATATTTTTTTAATACCTCCAGAAATGTTGACTCTACAACCTCACTGGGCAAGTAGGCAGCCTGTTCCTATTCCTGCGTCCTCTTTCAGTAAAGAAGTTCTTTCTAATATCTAATTTAAACCTCCCCTGGTGCAGCTTTAGGCCATTTCCTCTAGTGCTGTCATTAATTTACTTGAGAGAAGAGGCTGCACTCACTTCACTAAAACCTCTTTTCAGGTAGTTATAGAGAGTGATAAGGTCTCCCCTCAGACTCCTCCAAAATAAACAACCTCAAGTCCCTCATCCTGTCCTCATAGGTCTTTTTCTCCAAAACCCTCACCAGCTTGGTTGCCTTTCTCTGAACTCACTCCAGCAACTCAGTGGTGGTGATGATTAAGTTAATTGATGAGGTTTAACAAGGCCAAGTGCCCGGTCCTGCACTTCGGTCACAACAACCCCAGGCAATGCTACAGGTTTGGGGAAGAGTGGCTGGAAAGTGGCTGGCAGAAAAGGACCTGGGAGTGCTGGTGGATGGCCAGCTGAACATGAGCCAGCAGTGTGCTCAGGTGGTCAATATGGAAAACAACATCCTGGCCTGTATCAAAACAGTGACCCTAGCAGGAGTAGAGAAGAGATTGTGTCCCTGTACTTGGCACTGGTGAGGCCACAGCTTGAGTTCTGTGTTCAGCTTTGGGCACCACAGTATAAAAAAGATATTGAGGTGCTGGAGAGAGTTCAGAGAAGAGCAATGAAGCTGGTAAAGGGTCTGAAGAAAATGGCTTATGAGGAGCAGCTGAGGGACCTGGGGTCGTTTAGTCTGGAGAAGAGGAGGCTAAAAGGAGACATAACTGTTCTCTATATCTGCCTGACAGGAGGTTGTAGTGAGGTGGGTGTTGGTCTCTTCTCCCAGGTAAGTAGTGATAGGACAAGAAGAAGTGAGCTTAAATTCTTCCAGGGGAGATTTAGGTTGGATATTAGGAAAGAACTTTTACTAGGAATGGTGAGGCATTGGAACAGGCTTCCCGGGGAGGTAGCAGAATCACCATCTGTGGAGGTGTTTAAAAAAATGTTTAGATGTGGCGCTTCAGGACATGGTTTAGTGGTCATGATAATATTTAGTAGATTGTTGGAACTGAAGATCTTGAAGGTATTTTCCAACCTTAATGATTCTATGATTCTATGTCTTTCTTGTAGTGAGGGACCCAGAACCAAACACAAACACAGTACTCAAAGTGTGGCCTTGACAGTGCTGAGTACAAGGGCATGTCACTTCCCTAGTCCTGCTGGCCACATCTATTTCTGTTACAGGCCATGATTCCATTAGCCTTCTTGGCCACCTTGGCACACTGCTGGCTCATATTCTGACACAAGCTGACCAGCACTCCCAGGTCCTTTTCCACCAGGCAGCTTTACAGACACTCTTCCCCAAGCCTATAGCATTGCCTGGGGTTGCTGTGACCAAAATGCAGGACCTGACACTTGGCCTTGTTAAACCTCATAAAATTTGCCTCAACACACTGATTCAACCTGTCCAGATCCCTCTGCAGATCCTTCCTACCCTCGAGCGAATCAATACTCCTCCCAGTTTGTTGTCGTCTGCAAATGTGCTGAGAAAGCATTCAATCCCCTCATCTAGATTGTTAGTAAAGCTTTTGAACAAGACTGGCCCCAAAACTGAGACCTGGGGGACACCATTGGTGCCTAGCCTCCAGCTGGATTTGGCTTGATTGACTACAGCTCCAGATCCAGCCAGCCAGTTTTTAACCCAGCAAAGAGTACATCTGTCTAAGCCATGAGCAGCCAGCTTCTCTAGGAGAATGCTGGGGGGGATGGGGTCAAAAGCTTTACTAAAATCCAAGTAGACAGCATCCACAGCCTTTCCCTCATCCACTAAGTGGGTCATCTGGTCATAAAAGGAGATCAGGTTGGTTAAGCAGGACCTGCCTTTCCTGAAACAATGCTGACTAGGCCTGATTCCCTGTCTGTCCTACAATTGCCATGTGAGCTCACTCAACGTGAACCTCTCCAGGTACCAAGGTCAGCCTGACAGGCCTGTAGTTCCCTGGATCCTCCTTCTGGCCCTTCTTGTAGATAGGCATCACACTGTCAATCCTCCATTCATCTGGGACCTCGCCTGTTAGCCAAGACTGTTGAAAAATTGTGGAGAGATGCTTGGCAAGCTCCTCTGCCAGATCCCTCGGTACTCTAGGGTGGATTCCATCAAGCTCTATGGACTTGTGAATGTCCAGGTGCTGTAGTAGGTCATTAACTGCTTCCTCATGGATTATGTGTGTGTGTGTGTTGTTCTGATCTCCATTCTTATCTTCCAGCTCAAGAGCCTGAATACCCTGGGTTATTTCTTATAAAGCAATCAGGTTAGTCAGGCATGATTCACCCTTAGTGACTCTATGTTGGCTCTTACAGTTTACTGTTGAACTGGAAGTCAAAATCTGGAAAACTTACTCAGTTTGCCGGAGGTCTGTCATTGCTGAAGTACAAAATGAGTCATTATTAGGCCCAGTACTGTTTGATGTTTTCATTAATATGTGGACAACAGAGTGCATACTCAGTAAGTTTCCAGGTGATAGAAAACATGAAGGAATGGATGATAGATACACCACACAGCTGGGATGGCAAAGGAATCTTGACAGGATGGATAAATAGTCAATCATAAATCTCATAGAGCTTAATGTAGCAAAATCCAAAGTCTTGCACTTGGGAATGAATAACCCGGGGCAGCTGTTACAGGATCAACTTGTTGTCCATGGGTCACCTATATGCCCTTGTGTAAAGAAGACCAACAGCCTTCTGTGTTGCATTATGTAAAGTGAAGCCAGCAGGTTGAGGGAGACGATTGTTACCTTCTACTCAGCACTGGTGACACCACACTTGGAGTAATGCACCCAGTTCTGGGCTCTGCAGTAGAAGAGAGAGACATGGACTTGCTGAAGTGAGTCCAGCAAAGGACTACAGAAATGGTTAAGGGCTTGACACATCTGCCTTGAGGAGAAAGAGAGGTATGTGCTTATTCCACCTGGAAAACAGAAGGCTATGGGGTATCTTACTGAGGTGTGTAAATTTCCTTCTAGGAATGTATAAAGATGATGCAGCCAGACTTTTCCCAGACTTTTCTGTGAAAGCAAGTTTGTAGGGCATGTTGGTTTTGAGAATAAAAAAGAATTTTGCAAAGGATAGAACTCTGCATTTTCGGTCATGGCACTTTTCTCTAGCAAATGACCTACATGCATCTAGTGTTCCATACTAATGTGAAAATCAGCACTGGTAGATCAATTAACTATTCATTGTACATAGCTCCTGGAACTAGAAAGGACAATATTGCTTAATAAATTGACAGTGAAATATTACATGCTTTTCAATTGATTCAATATTTGGAATTATTAAAAAAAGAAAGGTCGAAATATACTGTAATGGAGTTTACTGTAAGACATTAGAACCCTAAAAAAAAAACAAAACCAAAACCAAATATATTGATTCTGTAGTCTTTTTTCTAGGTAGAAATGGCAAGTATAGTTCTACAGAATATTTTATAATTACTTTTTCAAGGCAACTTTAATTACTTATACCTTAGAAAAAACTATTGTATTATTTCCAGAACAGATTTATTAAAGATGACACTTTTACATGTAGACAGATATAAGTATCTTTCTAAATCCATCAGTACAGCACTTTTAGTTAGATAAATCAAAACGCTATTAAATTTTTCTCCCTGGGTTCCCTTTCAAATGAATCTGCTTTTCTGATCTGGAGCAAAGACTTTACTTTCAGTAGAATTCTTGCAAGAAAATTCAGTGTTTTTTCCTCTCTTATATGTTTCAATATATTGTTTTCATAAAACGTATAGTTATTACCCTCCTCAAAAATTATTCCATTCTTTTCTGACCCTGGAAATACAGTTATGTGTGTATCTTCTATTTATGCATGAAACCACAAAATACAACACTTATTGTAGCTATGTGGACAGATGGCTGTGCATCACACATATTAAATACCTTAACATAGGCCCTAAATTTTCTGAAAGCCCTGATTTTCTCCACAGAGTTTCTGAAATTCCTCACAGTGTTGCAATTACAAAGCTGTCAACCGTATCAAGGGACTCTGACTTCACTCTTAACTTACACTTTTTCGTTTGTGCGTGGTTTGCCTATGGCCACCAATATAAGAAGGTACTGTTAGGAAATGCATGGAAGATTGTAATAGAGGGGTGTGGAACAGTAAAAAGGTTGGCATTTTTACCTGAAAGAAAGGAAAGTTTGCACTTGGCTGAACTTAGGTTCAATCCCAGAAAACTTCCAGTTGTTTCAGGAAGAGTAAATGACATGCATCCCTGTAAAAGTTTTGCAAAGCTATCAAAATAAGTGAAGGAAAAACATGTTCCTTGCTCATTTCTTTCGTATTTCCCTTCCCTATTTTTCTGATTTTGAATTAAGCTGCTTTCTGAATTGTTGTTAAGTTTTGACTGTCGTGTGTGTCACTGGCCTATAAAAGCTGAACAAATGATTCACAGAAGAATAAACCTACTACCTTAACTGACATGAGCAGTGTGAGATTTTTGATATGAAAGCCTCTAGGTGATCTTTGCAATCTAGTTTATGTTATCAGAAGACAAAAAAATAAATCCATTATGTTCTTCTGAAATCATTGTCAGATCAAGCCTTTGAATAGTACTTTAAGCAAAGGCTGGGAAGTTAATCTTCATAGTTTTATAATTGAATTTGTATGCACATGCTTTATTCATGTAGAAATTAATAGATGTTCGACTGCCAGAGACCTGAAAACCTTCAGAGTTTATTAAAAAGAATATATATATTTTTTTTTACCTTGACCTTTAAAACCAAAGTACAATACAAATCTTACCAAAACAGGACATTATGTTGCCAGTAGTTGTCATGATGTCATTATGGGTTTGAAGTAAACACGGGGAAAATGTTCAGGCATTTCTTACTGTCTATTCAGAGACTCTTAACATTCTAGTATAATGACCATATTAAGAAAACTTAGGTGACAAAAATAAGAAAACTTAGGTGGAAGAAAGTTCTCATTCGAAAGTTTATTCAGTTCTATGACATCTACCACTTATAATTTGTTATTTCATTATCAGCCACTGCTGTCTTATCTTAGTTGACTTCTCCATTACAATAAATCAGAAGGTTAGATGATGATATCTAATATATCAAAAAAAAAATTAAGTGAAAGTAAAGAATTACTATGTTTAAAGTGTAGTGAATAAATTTTAAAGTGGCCTATGTTGTGAATAAATACGGATTTTAGCTTCAGAGACAGTATTGAGAAGGCTGTGTAAATAATCTGATGCAGGTCATCTGGAAATAAACTCATATTTAACAACCTTTAATTGATTATTCATATATCATCAAAAATGATGTCATTTTTCTACTACATTTTACAGTCCTGCTGTGTTGTAGCTTTTTGCCACTGTGATAATAGTGTTAGGTTTTAGCATATAGATTATGAAGTTTTGAATAATTTTCTAAAAATATTAAAAATATATAATGGGTATAGTTAATTGAATACTGAATTGAAACCTTTGGCGTGTTATCTAATTAATAAATTGCATTATGTATTTTGATCTTGTGTATTTGTCAAACAGTTCTATTGTTTAAGAAGATACAGGTAACATATGAGGAAGGCTTATCTTTTATCTTTAGTTTCATTAATAAATCTTACAGTTCTCCAGAGTGATCTGTGCGAAGAAGTGAAGTGCACACAGGTTCTTAGGTCTGTTACAGTAGTGAAGATAAACTCTTAAGGAGGAAGTCAGAGATGGATCTGCTTGGCTATCCTGTTGTACATATTTTTTGCTTTAAAAATACTAAGACTAAACAGATTCCTTTCCAAACACTGTAGGTTTTTTATTTCATTTTTTTAAACCTGGGAAGGAGTTGAATAAAACTGAGATAAAACATGCTATCTGAGAACACTCTAATGTTAGGTCAATATAAAAAAATCATTACTTTCAATGCTTCTATGTTATATAGTTTATAAAAAACAGTGAGAATCAAAATATTTCATCAGTCAAGCATCTTGATAATGAATGATGCAGTGACACTGGAGATTCTACAAGCTTCCTTCAGGAACTGACTGCAGATTCTCAATTCTCAATCAATTCTCAATCTCATTCTACTGAGAGTAGACCTCAGTAACACTAGAGAAAAATATGGGTCGTTTACTGAAAACTTGGCAATGAAGTTAGAGCTTGATGGACATGAAGAACCTTTGCTTATGACAGCTTTGGTCAGCAAGATCTCTCATAATCTAAAGATTAAATTATTTTGGTTACTGTTAGGAACCTTCAAAGGATAATAGATCTTAGGTCCAGACTAGAAATCATAAAGTCTGTCCGTGCAGTTGAAATTGCGCTGCTTTCTCAATATACATCACTCAAAGTTTTAGAAAAGAATGTAAATAATGTAGTTGAATGCTTAATCTTGACAGGTGGAGAAATCCTGTGAACTGTTACATGTATTATTGAACATGGCTGTCATTCTCTGATACTCATCTTTAACTGTTATTTAGGAGCTTGTGGTAAAATGAATGCCAGGTTCAGGATGCAAAGTCCCATTTTTTTTTTCTGGAGTTCTTGACAGATATAGTAGTAAGAAGAGGCCGAAAAAAATCATATTGTTAAAGAACTTTACACATATATAAAACTAAATTGCTGCAATATAATTTCAACAGTTAGACAATGACAGCTGTCATTTATGTGGCAGACATAGATTTGTTGTGATATGATTTCCTTGTGAATGCAGTTTATCAGAAGTCATATCTTTGAATAATGCATGGGTTTTTTTTCCCAGATAGCACACATGCTTATAAAACTAAATGCTGAGGTATTTGATTGTACAAATATACATACATACACCACATCTGATGATGAAAATACTTCATATTATAATGTCTCATAAAAAATATTTTGATTTGAAAATAACAGATTCTTGTTTCAAATGAAGTTATTCTGATGTGTCGAAGCAATGTAATAAATTTTTGTTTGACTTGTCTTGCAAAATTATCTACCATGACTAAAGCCACAAAAAGTGGAAAATTTCCCAAGTGAGAGGTAGTATTCTTAATAGTGTTATAAAATATAAAATAGCATATAGCAATATAAGCCAACTTTTTGAGATGTAAATTGGTATATTTATTCCAATTATTCTGATGTCTTAAAATCCTAACTTATATGTATTTATTCTCCTGTATTTGAATCACACACTGATTATCTTTCCAGTGTGAATAAGCACATACAAATAATATCCTATTTTATTAAGGATGCTGAAACAGCAGAAAAGAATTTGGGTATCATGTGGTTTGCTTCCATCTCAGCAACTTTAAGTACATCCTTAAGTAGAAATGCACAAAAATCTGCAACATTGATACAGCATTTACCTAATTCATTTTTCATTAGAATGTATGTGGCTTTTGTTAATTTGTTAATATTTTTAAAGATTATTTTTTTTTTCTCATAAGAGGATGTTAAAAGTATTCTCTCTTTTAATTTGTTTAGCTTTATATTATTTAGCTTTTTCTTAATGTTCTTATATAATTTGTTTTGGAATTTAAGTGTAGTTATTATG
Source organism: Chloroceryle aenea (assembly GCA_013399075.1). NCBI lineage: Eukaryota > Metazoa > Chordata > Aves > Coraciiformes > Cerylidae > Chloroceryle > Chloroceryle aenea. Next base: position 68,656 of record VWZY01004648.1, read on the forward strand.
ACCATTTAAATGCCAGTGAGACTGAGCAATGAATTAATTGTACATTCAGTAATTGAACATACGTGGTATAATGGGGCATAATTAGCATTGATATATTGATTGAATGCTTTACAACACTCTGAGGATGTGAAGATATTGAGTATTTAATCCTCTCAACATGCAAGTTAGTGGGGTTAGTATCATTATGTTTATTCTGCACACGGGTAGAGTAAGAAATGAGACAAGTATGGGCTGAACATACTTGTCCATGAGACGTGGTTTCTGTAACAATACGTGAATCACATGTGAGCTTGTCAGACAACTATTTCTTTGATGAATGCATTTATCTTTTGTGCTCTGTTCATTACATATTTCATCTTCCTGCACTTATTTATTCTGCTGTAAAGGAAATTAAACAGTTTTAATTTGTACTACTTGAAAGGAATGGCATGCCACTAATAACTTTCAAATGAGACTGACAACAGAAACAATTCTGTTTTCCTCCTCCTCAGCACACGCTTTTGCTCTTCCTAGGTAGAGGAGTATAATCTTTAAAATGGTAACTGGTTAAGACAATTTCTTCCAAATAAGTAATATTTACAAATGGTAATAACTTTCTGCAATAAAAAAGAAAATATGTATTCACATCAACCCAATGTCACCGCTTAGTCATTATTTCCTTAATATTTTCTGTTTCTATTAAGAGTGACTTCATTTATTTTCTAGAACCTGGGAAGATTTGAAAATAAACAGAAAGATCAAACTTTTAAAATATACTTCAGACTTTAATTTAGTCTCAGAGAGCAGTTAATTATTGGAATCTTTTAAACTGCTATTATATGAACAAAAATAAAAACTGTAAATAAAGTGCTTTCTACTGCCTGGATACATAATGATGTTATGGGAGTAGTTTTGCAATGTTTACAGAAAAAAAGTGTCCTTCTTTTCCTTCATTCAGACTTTTGGGAGAAACATCAAGATTTATAAGATATTTTGTTTGAAGATGTGTGAAGAACTTCACTGAAAGACTGTAAACCAAGAACTGTGCTTTAAATTAGCTTTGAAAGTGATTATGTCTGTTAGAAATTGATATCTTTTGAGAAAATATATTCCATAGCCTAATTTTGCCTTGTTTGTATAAGGAATATCTTAAAAAAAAAAAAATAATGCACCCAATTATTTAATTACAATTGTTCGACAAGTATTTATTACTTCATTCTGCATATTTTAACTGTAACATTTTTCCTTCTTTTAACAGTATTACCTAGTCATACTTGTGGAAACCCAGGAGAAATACCTAAAGGAGTACTTCATGGAACAAGATTCAACATTGGAGATAAAATCCGATATAGCTGTATATCCGGTTATATCCTAGAAGGCCATGCCATGTTGACTTGTATTGTGAGTCCTGGAAATGGTGCATCATGGGATTTTCCAGTTCCTTTTTGCAGAGGTAAAAATGAAGACATGAAATATTGTTAAAATATTAAGACAATATTAAAACAGCAGATTAAATAGATTTATTTTGAGGCTTTTTGTAATTTTTTTCTTTCTAAATGTAAATGTACTGTCTAACTGTGCTGTCTAAAAATCTACACCATCTAAAACTGTAATCACAATGCAGAAGCACTGAGCCTTCAGAGATTACACTAAGAGGTACATGTTATTTACTGGTCATTTTTCCTTTTTGTTTTCATGGGGGATAGCAATAAGAGTTTGATGGCAGGGTCTGGCGAATGCTTTTGCAAGTTTCTGCTTTTGGAATGTTCTGTCGAAATGAGGCTTGAAATCTTAAACCACATAATCTTTGAAAGGGACCTCTGGTGGTCCGACCCCTTTGAGTCCAACTTCTGCTCAGAGCATGGGTATCTTCAAAGTTAGGTCAGGCTGCTCAGGGCTTTGCCAGTAGTAATTTTAGTATCTGCATGTATAGAGATTCTAAAGCCTCTCTGGAAATCTGTTCTAGTGCCTAGCTGCCCTCCTTCTCTTTTCCAATTTCCATTATCATTTTACAAATGTCGATTTCCACTTCTTGTAACCCATGAAAAGATTCCATCTCTGCTGCTCCTAAACTAAACAGTATAACCTCCTTTTGCCTAGGATGAAAAATTAATTTCCCTCATTCTCTAGTGCCATACGTCATGTTCTTCAGTGTTTTAACCATTTTAGTGTTCTTTTTCTGGACTTGTTCTAGTCCAGTGTCAGTGGGAGTTGTACTGGGGGACCCTAGGGTGGACACTACATTTCAGATGAGGCCTCTGAGTGTTGAATAGTTAAATTCTCCTTAACTTGTTCTCTTTAGCTGCTGGCTATGATCTTGCTTATCTTTTTTTTTTTTCCTGGTCATTGGTAATGACCCTTGATTGTCACAACCTTTCAAAGGTAATACAGAATAGCCTCACACTGTGATTTACCAAGAACATTTAGGTGCATACCATTAAGTACCATGAACTTGCACATACTGTGTTTACTTGTATAATTCCTTGTATTGTTTCTCTTGTGTTGTGTCTAACACTTTTCTTCCCCAGACTTCTCCATTGAGAATTGGGAGGCCTGAGAGCCACCTTTGAATAGAGAAGTAAAGGGACATTGAATGTGTCAGCCTTTTATATATCTTCATCACAAGGTTAGTTACCCCATTGAGCAGCAGGCAACCAGGTCCTTCATTTTCCTTTTGTTGTTGATATACCTATAGAATGGTTTCTAAAATGAGCATTCTTCACATTTCTCACCAGTTTCACTCCATCTGAGCTTTGACTTCCTCCTTCTATCCTTTCATTCCTGAGCAACACTTGTATATTCCTTCCAAGTAGCTTCTCCCTGAATTCACATTTTGTACTCTGGTTGTTTCGTGGCATTTTTTCATTTCAGGTAAAAACACACCAGTCAGACCTGTTCAACCCTAGTATCCTCCTACTATGGCTACTCATTTATGTAGATAAAGAGATACAATATTCTTGAGCTTTAAGGAATGTGCCCTTGAAGTCCAATATTATCTCCTAGGCCCCTTATGAGAGCCTGTCTACCACTTCACAAATAAGTTGAAATCTCCTTTAGTTTATTAATGTCTATGGTATTATAGTTTATTCTACTGCTTGCCTTCCTCACTTCCCTCAAAATCTTTAGCTGATGGTTACTGTAACACAGCTTCTGTTATCACTTATTTGAATGGTTCTTTGCTTCTACACTTAGTTGTCCTGTCCAGTGCTTGCATTAACAAAAGTCTTTGCAGTGAAATGGTCTGTAGCAGGTATTCACCTTCCCCTTGGCTTCTCCTACTCATTCTAGGCCACAAGGAACTCAATGAGCTTGTTGCCTGTTGTACAGCAGAGCTCTGTTGATTCAAGATCCTATTCTGAAGAGGGCACAGTCTCTCTTTTTTTTTTTTCTTCCTGCTTTTCCTAAAAGCTTGTGTCTATTCATTTCAGCCTCCAGCCAGGTGAGCTGTCCCACTAAGTCTCTTTAATCTCGATGACACCACAGTTCTTTGACTGTACATGCTCTTCCAGTTTGTCCAATATGCTTTCAGCCCATTTTTGTGCACTGGCACTTCAACTTCTTCCCTGTGCCTGTTCTCCCACTTGCCTGTATGCTTTGGCCTGCATCCCTGACATTTTAGAGCTCTCCTCACTAGGTCAGTAAAACTGTTGCCTTATTCACCTAGGCAGATCATGTGTTTGCCCTGCTCCCCTCATAAGAGCAAGAGATTTCAGAAAAATATCTATGTCATAAGTTGTTAGTGTCCAAGTATTTGTTTCATTTCTGCAGATGCTACTAGTTTTGGTAATGTTTGCTGCATACAAATACCTCTAAAAGGACTGAAATTTTGTTCATAATTTCTAACTCTATGAATTTAACCTATTAATAAAAACTAGAGTGGGGTCCTTTCAATTCACTATGTCTTCCAGCAAGAAATGTCCCTCTATTGTTTCTCTAAAAACCTTGGTCATTTTCATGAAAGCCTTTTTTTGTAACAAGAATGCTTCCAAATGTTATTCTTTTTTCTTGTTATTATATACTAATTTCTTGGCATCCATGCATGATAATATACCAGAGTTAAATAAAACTACACTGTTTATATACAAAAAAGTTATAATAACATTGGCCTATGGGGTATGTTTCCCTAGCTTTCCTGATGCTGGAAAATTACTATTTTAAGAAGCAGTAAGAAGATTCTGTCCAGCAATTTATACATCTAACTATATGTCTAACTGTACAAATGACGTTTCTCCTAGGAAATTTACTAGTGAATTGTTAAGCCTCCAGGAAGATGTAGGCAACATTGTTTCTTCTATCTGTCATTTTGTTTCTCTGGTTTTTACTCAGTTTCAGAGGTTCTCTCTTTAAAGTATAGTGATGCGAAGGGTGGTGAACTGTGCTTCAGATTCATTGATGGCTTAAAATAAACTCTGAACAGACATCACAGTGGAGAAAAGGATGTTGAAGGGCGACCTTATTGCTCTCTACTACTACATGGTTTAGTGGCTGTGGTAATGTTGAAAATTGGGCTTGATGATCATAAAGATCTTTTCCAACCTTAAAGATTCTATGATTCTTTAAGTTTACCATGAATTTCTGAAAAAAAATAAAAAAATAAAAAAATTAGTGGCTTACAAAAATTGTCAGGGAATATCAATTGCCCACCTAAATTATGTTCTTAAGGTTGTGGGTTTGGTTTTTTTTTGTTGTTGTTGCTGTTTGGTTTTTTTTTTTGTTTGTTTGGTTTGGTTTTGTTGTTGTTGGTTTTTTTGTGAGTCTTAAAAAGGTTTTTGTTGTCTTAGCCTTGACTACCATAATAGTGTCACCCAAAATTTTTGCCTTCTTTATCTTGAGGTTGAAGCTGTGCAGTACAAGTCTGAAACATTTTGAAAGTTAATTTCATTCTCAGCAGTAGCTCCACTAATAGCTGATTTATGATATGTGACTACTTCTAAATGAACTTTGTATAATTAGGTTCTCAATTCTCAGTAATTTTGAGAATCCCTGGCTGATTATAGTTGGATGAGCCTAGATTTTTATGAAGCTAACATTAGGAATACAAATTGGATTAGTGGTATTACAGTAGTAAGCTTTTTCTCACAATGAAAATAGTGAGAGAACGTGTAATATGTTATCATTAAAAAGACATGAAAATATTGGAGGGAAAATAAAAAATAAATAAATAAGACAAACCAATAAAAGAGGTCATATGTCAGAAAGCTCCAAAAGGATCAAGTAATAATTAATCAGATTCCTTATTGAAGAAATATCATTTGGAGAAACACTTTGGCAAAGATTATATAACCAAGGAGGTATTCTTACAATAGATAAATGGGGAAAGGAAGAAGAGTTTATCATTTAATGTAGAGTCAGATAAACTAAATAAAGACATTCAGATTTGGTATTTTTAAAACATCTAGCAAAGAGATGATTGATGGTTTTGATGTTTATGGTGTTATCCATACTTTCTGAGGTATCAAGTCATTCTCTGATGTAATTTATTCTCAGCCTATGAGGTTCAGACAAATATGTTTTTATAAGTTTAAGGAGGAGAAAAGAGATGTCCTCATCCCATCATTTATCCATGTTTATAAAGAAAAAAAAAATACAGAAAGAAAAAGAAATTTTCTCAACAATTCTGCTTATTGATATTGCATTATATGAAAAAGTGAGAATATTTTGTTAGAACTGATTTTTAGAGTGACACAGCATATTCCTGCCTGAGCAATTTTGTTCACTTTCAGAAACAAAGGCAAAGGTTTTCATAACTGTACATAGACTGCTGGGAATATCTGGATTAATTTTATTAATTATTAAAAAATATATTTGAAATCTGCAACAGTTATTAATTTTCCCTCAAAGAATTCAGCCTTTCCTCTTTTTTCTTCAAAATTAGGGCTTTACGCCTAATTTATTGTAGACTGTTATTTTAAGGGATCAATATCAGTGTTAAAATTAAAAAATATTCTCAAGTGAAGGATTATCATATCACTGGAAAACAGATTAGGACACTTAATTGAAAAATAATAGAGTCTTTACAAGATATCCAGAAGAGTGATCTTTTATTTCTGTGAGAGAGTGTATGTATGAGATTACAGACTGTTTATTAACTTCTGAATTTCTTAATCACAGAACAGTAGGGATTGGAAGGGACCTCTGGAGATCATCCAGTCCAACCTCCCTGACAAAGAAGGTTCACTTAGAGTGACTTGCACAGGAATAGGTTGAGGCAAGTTTCAAATATCTCCAGAGAAGGAGATTTGACAGCCTCTCTGGGCAGCCATTCGAGTGCTCTGACACTCTGAGTAAAGAAGTTCTTCCTTATGTTCAGATGGAACTTGCTGTGTTCTAGTTTGTGCCTGTTGCCCCTTGTCCTGTCACCAGGCACCACTGAAAAGAGGCTGGTCTTCTTTACACCTGACCTTTAGATATTTACAAGCACTAAGAAGACACCCACCCCCCAAGTCTGCTCTTCTGCAGGTGAAAAAGACCCATGTCTCTTAGCTGTTACTCATAAGAGACATGCTTTGGTCACCCTAATCATCCTTCTAGCCTTATGATGGAGTATCCCCATCTCTCTTGAAATGGAGAGCCCAGAACATAGTATTCCAGATGTGGCCTCAGAGTAGAGAGGGAGAAGAACCTCCCACAACCTGCTGGACTCACTCTTATTAATGGACCCCAGGATACCATTAGCATTCTTGGCCACAAAAGCACACTTACCTCATGGTAAACTTGTCCACAAAGAATCCTAGGTCCTTCTCCATGGAGCTGCTTTCCAGGAGGTGAACCCCTAACCTGTACTGGTCCATGGTGTTATTCCTCCCCAGGTGCAGAACTCCATGCTTGCCCTTGTTGAACTTCATTGTGTTCCTTCCACCCAACTCTCAGCCTATCCAGATCTCACTGAATGGCACCATAGCCACTCCTGAAGCCCAGGGTTGCAATCATTCTTCCTTCCCTGCTTCTTCCTCATATGATCCTGAACTCCACAATCTCATGGTCACTGCAGCCTTCACAACCCAAACCAGAACTTTTTTCTTTGTCAATACAAAGCCCATCATCACTTCTCTTCTCATGACCCCTCCACCATCAGTGTCAGAAAGTTATCATCAATGCACTGCAGGAATCTCCTGGACTGTGTCTATCTGTGTTGACTTTTCAACAAGTATCAGGGTGGTTGGAGTCCATGAGAACCATGGCCTGTGACTGTGAGGCTACTTTCAGCTCTCTGTAGCAGGCCTCATAGACTTTGTCTTCGTGATCCCTGCTGGTCACTGTGTTCCCTAGGAGTCACTGGCTAAGCTACTGTCAGGTCTTTTTGGTCTTCCTCATGTTTTCCTGGCTCTGGGAACGCCCTGCCTGCCTCAGTCTAGTGTTCAGCCACAGAATTTACTGTTACTGCTGCTTGACTTCTCACCAGATGATCTAGAGATCCTCTCTTAAAACCCAGCCTTGCATTAAAAAGGTGACAGAGTTGGGCTTTTGATTTGAAGTTTGTTCAAGTTAATAACTGAATCAAGTTAATAACTTGCATCAGTTATTAACTGAAATTTTCTGCCAAATATTTTGTCCATTACTATTTGTATCTCATTCAAATGTATAGCTTTGTTAATTAATAGATTCTATTTCCTCTCCAGAGTGTATGAAGAGGGAATAGGTCTTTGTAAAATAACAAACTGATATAGTATAAATAAGAATTGTAAAAGGCTACTAAATTAAGCATAATGTCTACAAAGAAAAAAAACAGACCAGTCTCAAGCCCTAGGAAGTACAAGACTACCCCACTGAGTCCAGTATTGTCACAGCCAATAACTATAAGACAGCTCTACTTGACTCTGCTCAGAATAAGCTCACTGAAACATCAAAGCTAAAATTTTCAAAGTAGTGCTACAGCTGCAATAGGTGCCCACAGGTGCCTAAACAAACTGCAACAATTTCTACATTTCTATTTTGTACATACTATTATTAACTTGAAGTGAGAAATCTGACTTTTTAATAAATGTAAAATAAATTATTTTTCCTAACAACAACTCCTGAAATTTTAACAAAATAAATCCTATTCTACTTAGAGAGCAATCCAAATTATTTTGAAGTGTCCTTTGAAAACCCGGGAGAGAGAAAGAATATTCATCTTAGATGCATGTTCTAATGAATATTTAATTTATGTGAAGTTGATCAACAGTAAGAGAAGAAATTGAGAAAGGGAGGCAGACTGATCAGAGCACTTACCTGGGATGCAGTACATCTGGATTCAAGTAATTACAGAAAAACCCCACAACTTTTACAATTTTCGATTTTTTAAATAACAGAAAAGAAGCACAAGTGTTGTCCTTTACCTATTCAAAATAAAATCTATTAAAACCTAAAATAGTAAAGAAGATTAGCAAGAAGAGTTGAATATTTTGATGGTTAAAGAGATGGCTGTCAGTAAGAACTATATTAGATCAATGAGCTGTCTGATGAATGTGTAATGCTACAGGTGTTTTTGGTCTTTATGAATCTAGAAGCTTGACAGTTGCAGTTGACATACTAACATTTATTTTTAAACATGGCATGGATATTCTATGGCTTGGTTTTAGGTTTTTGTAAGCAAGACAATATAAAATGGTAATTTTCAAGTCTTGTTTCAAAAAGTAATTTAAATAACTCCTCATATTAACCATTTCTAAAATATCCAAAGAATATATCTGTGAAAGTAATTGTTCATGATTATTTCATAGATATGTTTTCTTCACATAGATGTGAAGAATTTTATTAAATTCAGAACAATTTTCTATTTTTTCACAAAAGAACTACAGAAAAATGCCTTTTAATAAAGAACTAAATACATCATAGAATCATGAAATATTTCGAGTTGGAAGGGACCTGTAAGGATCATTGGGTCCTCACAGGACTATCTAAAACTAAATCATATGACAAAAAGCATCATCCAGATGCACCCTGAACTCTTGACAGGCTTAGTACTATGACCAGTTCTGTGGGGACTGTTTCAGTGACCAGCCACCCTCTTGGTGGAGAACCTTTTCATAATGCTCGTTCTGAACTTCCTTTGATGCAGCTTCATTCCATTTGCTACTGTCCTTTCATTGGTCACCACGGAGAGGAGATCAGCACCTCTCCCTCTACTGACCACCTTGAGCAAGTTGTAGACTGTGATGAGGTCACCCCTCAGCCTTCCCTTCTCCAACATGAACAAACCAACCTACCTCAGCTGCTACTCAGAAGACTTGCCCTCAAGACCTCTTATCAGTCTGGTTGACCTCCCCCAGACACACTCTTAATAGTTTGATGTCATTCTTAAATTGAGGTGCCCAAAACTGCACACAGTACTTGTGGTGGGGTTGCACCTGTGCAGTGGTGAGTGGGACAATCACCTCCCTTAACTGGTCAGCTATGCTCTGCTTCATGCACGTGCTTCATGCATGGTTGGACCTTGTGGCTGCCAGAGCACACTGTTGAGTCATAGTCAACTTGCCACCAGCTCAAACCGATAGACCTTTTTCTGCCAGGCTGCTCTCCAGTCTCAATAAATAAAGACCTGTTTCAATGATATTTTTACATAGACATGCTAAATAATGTATGGCCGTGGTTCATTTAGAACCCTCTAAAGTTGCAATTTTCTTTAATCAATAAGACTTACAAAATGTGTAATTCATTTGATGATGACTTATAGAATATTAGTCAAGTTTTTAATTGAAGGTTGTTAGAATGTTGCTAGTGATAAAGAGGTAGGGAAATTACTACAAACAACATAAGACAAAACTTTTCTTTATTACTATGAATTTTGTACTTTAAGTCACACCTATATTTTCATAAGTTACAAGTTTAATGTAGTCAAATGATCTTTCAAATTAGGACCATTCAGTATAAAGTGAAGCTAAAAAAACAATTCTGATCATTTAAATTCAGATCTAAATTAATTTTGAAAGATTAAGTGGGTTTTAATTGTGGGATGTTTTTTACTATGCAATAAATATTTATCACTTACCTAAATATTTAATTAGTTTTTGTATACAAAAGGCATATAGAATACAGAACATTTCACTCTGGAAGACATTTGTGTGAAAAGGAGAGGAAAGTCCAGAAAAAAAGCTTGGCTGTTCAGAAGATATTTAAACTAATTTAAATAAGGAAGCTTTCTAGGATACTGTTTCTGTTCTTAGTCCATCCTTGAATATCTGCTTAGCAGAATTTGCATCTCCTTTTAAGTGAGATCTCATTTATGCAAAATACAGTTTACCAAAATTTTCAGATTGCTATTTTTGGTGAAATGACTCTTTCTAGTCTGGAGAAAAATATTAAGATTTTTCACCAACTGCCATGGTGCCTCAGTGATTCTTTTATTTATTTTTTTATTTTTATTTTTTTCATTCATTAACTTGATGGATATGTTTATCTGTTTTACCTAAGCTATACATATTGTATGTGGTGCCAGCCATATGTATTTCACGGTTTTATATGTTGCCAGCCATGTGTACTTTATATAAGACGCAGAGACTCTAAATTCAGAGCACTTAATTCCTGATTACTGAGAGATCCAAATGTTTGTAGCTTTGTGCTTCAAGTAGTCATTTATGCTGATACAAACAGCACTTTGTGCAGTTGCTTACAACTTGATAATAACCACGAGTGTTTGGAATTAATTACTTGCACATTTTTAAATGCAATTCGTTAATCACTTTGAGTTTGCATTCAAGAAACCGGAGGCATTATCTGCTATCAAATTAGACTCCTAAGCACTGTTTTATCTCTCTCAAAAGCACAACATAGAGAAGGCCATGGCCAAGAAGGACAATCAGTCCAAGGAGACAAACTAGCTCTGTGGCCAGCTGGTGAAACACAGCATGTGTCTGAAGTTTGTCTCTTGCCCTCTGAGTGGTGTGGCCACATCTTGTCTACCTATGTTCACTCTTAGACAATTTATTACATTTTATCATTCAGTAGTCTGGTTGCTTTAGCCTGAGCGTCACCTATGATAAAGGAAGTTACCAAACCACAGGCTTCTGGAACATGGGAAATATATCAGAGCAAAGATCATTTTGTGGAGCTGTTTTTGCCACAGTCTTTCCCTAACACATCTACATCTGTCAGAGAGAAAATGCTAACTTTCTGGTCTGAGTTTGTTTCTTACCTGGCTAATGTTGCCTTTTAATTTCTGAGCTAATTTGTGGTTTTGCAAACCTTTTTGAGAAGGTGTTATGAATAGATTAAAAAGATGTTTATCCCTCTTTATCCTTCTGGGCAGATGTCTATAGTTGCCTGAGTTCCTTCAGCCTTCTTTGGTAATGTACAGTGTATAAACTTAGATTTTAGCATATGACTGCCAGAAATAATCAACTACATAAGGCGTCCTTGTCAGCTGTAACATTTCAGAGCTTTAGAGCTAAAAGCTTATTCAAGGGCTCTGCATCAGAAACACTGAGTAGCATTGTAATTACCACTGGAATGTTACTTAATGTTGGTTTAAACACAGTGGGAGATGGTGTCATGGAAGATGTTGTCATAATAAAATTTTATAGAAACCTGGAATGCTTCGAGTTGGAAAAGAGCTATAAAATTTTGTAAGTAGCTAGTATGGCTAGTATCAAAATTTATGACTCAGGATTTTACACATCTTGCTGGTCATGCTGGTTGGGAAAAGCCTGCTTGCTAGCTTTCAAGAATAGAGATAAAACCTATATGTGTTATTAACTAACAATCATAATCTTACATATGTATACTTTTCAAAAAAAATACACACATAGACCCCATTATGACAAAATATGAATAAGTTAGAAAGCCTAAAAAAAAAGAGAGAGTAAAATTCATCATATTTTGATTTTTGATGGTTCATTCAAACTCTGGTCCTCACGATGACAGAAGTAGAAATCAATAACTCAGTGTTAGTTTCTCTACTGAAATATTGGCATAGGATGTATCAAGTTAATTTGTTTTTCTTTGCTGGATTGGATGATGGTCTGAAGTGCTTCAAAGTGATACAATTTTTAAAAAATGCTGATTTTAGATATTAATGGATAACAAATCTTGATCTTCCTTTCTGATTTATTATAGTTTTACAACATTTTTTAAATTATTGTAATCCTTGCATTCATTATGCACCAGGAATGTTGATCCTTGGCTTTATCCATGAGTTCTTTAATTTTCACTTCCTTTCCCCTTTCATCCCTCAGAGGCAAAATAGCCTTTTCAACATGCACTGTATAAAAAACTAGGAATAGAGGAAGGAATCACAGAAACGGCCTGATCTCACCAGCAAATAGAAATGTGTTAGGAAGATCTATTTCATTCTTAAATCTTCTTCATTTAAAAAAAGAGCACATAAATATCAGGGTCCAGAAAGTAAGACAAATTTATCAAAAAGATGTGCCCTCCTCTGAGAAATTTGTGTGCCAACAAATCATGAAGCTCAATAAGTCTTTGGTAGCCAATTTTATGTTACATTTCTTTATGTCAAAATTTACTTCGCATATAGAAGAGTAATGATAACTACCTGTTTGAATCTTTTCAACAACTTTCTCTCTGCTTTTTAGTCAAACTAATGGCCCATACGATACTCAAAAGTTAAGGAAATTACACTGTTTCTTCCTTTCTTCCAATTCTTCCTTTTATTTCAGTCCCTTATTAGCTGTTTAACCTCTTTTATTCTTCTCCTTTTTAAAATTACCAGCCACACTATTCCTTTTCCTTTGGATTCAAATGAATCCTTTTTCCTTCAGATCTTTCTTTAAAACTCACTTTCACTGACAGGCTTTCAGCTGTGATTGAGAAGAGCAGCTCTACTCATAACCTTCTCTGTTGTCTTAATTAGATATTCCATTATTATCGTAATTAGACTGTGAGTTCATTGTGCCATGCACCTTGCCAAGATATTTGTTTTTAAATCTCCACATGCACTTCTAGTTTGAAAATAATGCCTAATGATAATAGCAGTAAGTAAAGATGATAAAGTGGCTAAAAATGCAATGATTCTCTTCTGATCATTCACCTGTGCACAAATATCTTTAATTACTATTGCTGTAGCTTTCATATCTACATTACAACACACCAAAAACCACTTCATGAAATTTTAATTCTTTATGCCAATGAATTGTGTGGATGACAAGTTTCATTGTGCTTTGGTTTTGGTGTTTGTGTGGTTGGTTGGTTTGTTTGTTTTTGTGTGGTTTTCTTGTATTTTTGTTGGGTTTTTTGTTTGTTTGTTTCTTTTGTGTATTTTGATACCAAATAAAAATAATTATCAACATCTCTTTAAAGCTTTCAATGAAAACTTATGGGGCATAGTAAATAACATTCCAGTGTTAACAGTAAATTCCTATGCTCAGTAGTTTCTGAGCTTTGATTAACAATGTTGAAAAAATACGTAACTAACTGTTGATGCATGAACTTTGGAAGGTCCATCTGGCAACAAAACCTTCTGATTTTATTTGCCATCTGTAAACATCCTGATTTAGAGCAATGATTTTAGTATGATTTTATTAATGCTTCCTACTTTAGGGGACGGTATTTAAATCTTACAGATTTTTTTCTGCAATGTTTTAAGAATGATCTTTAGAAATGTTCAATATTTTCAAATTTCTATCACAGATACTAGCTGTATTTCTGTGATTCTTTGCCCGGTTCCTTCTTAGACTTCTGTGGACACCTTCACAGAGACAAAGTACAGGTTCTCCAAATCAGCTCATACTAGGTGTCTCTGCTTATTCTTAATTGGCATGGCACTAAAGTGTCACCAACAAGGAAAAAAAAGTCAAAAATGTAAACCCCAAAATCACTTCACCCTAAAGACCAGAAAATGTTGTATTCCATTTACCTGGATAAAATTCTCTTTCTCTCTATGTGTAAATTTGTGGGTAGTCTAGGCTCAGGAGAGCTTGGTTTACAAAGATGGTGCTTCACATGTTTAAAGTGTAGCTCTGCTAGTAATTGGTATTTTGTTCATCAGCTGAAGGAGCTTGTGGAGGGACACTACGTGGGACAAGTGGAACTATTTCAAGTCCTCACTTCCCTTCTGAGTATGAAAATAATGCTGACTGCACCTGGACCATATTGGCTGAACCAGGAGATACCATTGCTTTGGTCTTTACTGACTTCCAATTAGAGGAAGGATATGACTTCTTAGAGATCAGTGGAACAGAAGCACCATCAATATGGTAAGTTGGATTTTGTACAGATCATGTACAGATCTCAGTTTCTGCTTTTCTGTTTTGGTGAGTATTTAAAAAAGATATGAAGACATATTTTCTACATGTTAGTAAAGATTGCTTTTTTAATGTATTTTCTTTTGGTCCCTTTCACCATCCAGAAAAAAAAAAAAAAAA
>VWZY01004648.1:82966-94810 GCA_013399075.1 Chloroceryle aenea
AGGAAAAAAAAAGAAAAAATATTTTCCTTCTTTCCTTTCTCGTATTTTCCTCCATCTTTGAGAGTTTTATTTGTAAAGTATCTTAACATTGAACATTTATTGATGTTGCATATTTGAACTTGTTATGAGAATATTTTCTGATGTTGTGTCTTGAATACCTTATCGTACTGTACTCCAGCAATGAAAGTAGGGAACAAAATAGCCTCACAGTAAAACAGGAATGTATAGAAAGCAAATAAATGTCATCTTATTCTAAACAGGCTATGTAATTCACTCTTACTGCATGTACTCAGTATGCATGTACTATTATCTTATGTGGGCTGATGTTAAAACTATTTGCTTAGCAATATTAAGGCTTAGTAATTACAATGCTAAATCTACATTCTCTGTACTAAGGAAAAGATGATAGTTCTTTCTATGAGAATGGATTAAATTGCAGTACAGTTTGTGTTAAGATTACTCTGCATGATACATATGCAGGTTTTTCTTTTTTTTTTTAATCTCTGAGAACGTCTTGTGCTTGACATGCACTGTTACTATAAATTGTAGCATAAACAAAAAGTGCAGAGCTGTTGTTTACAGATGACTAATGGTTTTTATCTTCAGAATCCCTTTCTGGAGATCTGAATCTCTCTGAATATTATTTTAATGTCACGACAGGCTAGACAGTGCAGTATTTTAATATTTGTGAAGTTTCTAATCTGCTGAAAAACTCTATCAAATAAAAACGTGTAGCAACCACGCTTGGCAAAAATGTAAAAACTTTCTTCTGGATGTACTTCTGGATCTACATCATAAGATGACTATGTAATTTTTCCACATGACCAGAAGCTGTGTA
Source organism: Chloroceryle aenea (assembly GCA_013399075.1). Lineage (NCBI taxonomy): Eukaryota > Metazoa > Chordata > Aves > Coraciiformes > Cerylidae > Chloroceryle > Chloroceryle aenea. The sequence continues at coordinate 83,805 of VWZY01004648.1, forward strand.
AGGGCAGCTTTATATAAAAGTGAGGCAGCTTTATATAAAATTAAGTGTTCATGTCTGACTGTCTGAAATGGAATATGAGTACCTTGTTTACCTCTCTCTCTTGCACAGACATGCATGGCAGACATTAATGTCAATCTTTTCTCCAATGTTTTTTCCATTTACTTATGTGTATGAGGCTCTAGTAGACGCCAACAACAAAATTTCAACTTTGTTGCAAGAAATTAGCATGTCACTGAATTTAAACATTCAAATATAGGATTAACCTTTACATTTACAAACAGTCGCATATACGTATCCATTCCCAGAAGATTTCTGATAATAGATGATGTAGAGGACTATGAGTAGAAAACAGTGGAAATGTAACCTGTGTTGATCTTGATAGATTTTGATCAGCATTATGTTGGAAATCAGAGATACCATAAGATTCTTATTTCTCCAGTAATTCAGTCTAAACATTTTTCTCATTTTCTCTATATTTTGGGTTTGTGTTGAAGATTTTTTTATTTAACTTTTTTTTTTTTATTTATTTTTTTTATAATGCTAAACTGTGATCAGTAAAAGCTAAGGATTTGAGTTCCTAGGATGACTGGTGGAAGTTTGGAGAAGCTATGGGAAGTTGAATATGTTTAAAGGATTATTGGATAATTTCAAATGAAGCTGCACATTCAGCTATATTTAAACCAGAGGAGTTACCATAGTGACATTAGAGTAATGCTAAATGTAGTGCATGCTGTAATCTGCTAAAATCAGCTGTGTGTTTAAATGTGAATTTGTTCCATAGTTAGGACTAATGGTCTAGTGGTGTATCATCTTAAAATATGACTTTTTTTAAAAAAAAAATTGTTCCTTTTTATTGTATCTGGCATCATGTCGACAATTTTATACAGGAGTTTTGTGTTAGAAGACACATATTCCATTAGCACAGTCTGGTAATTATGATTGGTTTTTCACTTAAAGGAATATTTGTTGTAAAATAAGCCAAATATTTTCCTAGTGAAAGGTATAGAAAGACACAATCACTGCAAAAGCTAGAAGATTGAGAATAAAGAAAATAATTTCAGACTGTTTATTCTCTAGCAATTTTAGTGTATGGTGCAATACATCTGGTTTACCCTTTCCACATGTATCAGCAAGGTCAGAAGCAGTTCCAATATGATTACATTAAAAAGTGGATGAACAGTTTAAAAGTAAAGCAATGGAAATGCTAGAACAAGTAGACTCTAAATACCAAGGAAAAATAATCTGAAATAATCTGTCGATAAAATATATATAGAGGATATATTATGGAGGATAGCAAATGTCACTCCAGTCTACAAGAAGGGCAAGAAGGAGGACCCGGGTAACTATAGACCGGTCAGCCTCACCTCCATCCCTGGAAAGGTGATGGAACAACTTGTTCTTGTCACTATCTCCAGGCATATCAAGAACATGGGAGTCATCAAGAGCAGTCAGCATGGTTTTATCAAGGGTAAATCATGTTTGACTAACCTCATAGCCTTCTATGAGGAAATTACTAGGTGGATAGATGATGGAAGAGCGGTAGATGTGGTTTATCTTGATTTCAGTAAAGCATTTGACACCGTCTCTCACAGCATCCTTGTAGATAAGTTGATCAAATATGGGTTTGGTGATCAGGTAGTGAGGTGGATCAGGAACTGGTTGAAAGGAAGGAGTCAGAGAGTTGTAGTCAATGGGGCAGAATCTGGTTGGAGGTGTGTTACTAGTNTGTAAGGGGTGAGTGTCAGGGAGATGGAGTTAGGCTTTTCCCAGTAGTGACCAGTGATAGGACAAGGGGGAATGGGCATAAATTGGAGCATAGGAGGTTCAAGTTGAATGTTCGAAAAAATTTTTTTACTGTAAGGGTGACAGAGCCCTGGAACAGGCTGCCCAGGGGGGTCGTGGAGTCTCCTTCACTGGAGACATTCAAAACCCGCCTGGACATGTTCCTATGTGATGTACTCTAGGTGGCCCTGCTCTAGCAGGGGGGGTTGGACTAGATGATCTTTCGAGGTCCCTTCCAACCCCTAGGATTCTGTGATTCTGTGATATTATACTGATTATATGTCTTATGTTTATAATGTAATAGTAATGATATATTGTATTACTTACATGCCTCATGTTTCTAAACCTTTACAAAGATCAATTAATTTCCATGTTACATAGCTGATTTTTGTTTTCTAATGTATTGAAAAGGAAGAGATTTGTTTACTTTGTCTTATTCTTAAAAGATAATTTGAAAATCATTCATACAGTCCACCATAATGGAATTAGTTCATAAAAGATTCAAGTGATATTACCTTACTATTTATTTCATGTCCATGATACAATTAGATTGCACAAAGCTATTCAAGTTTGTTTTTTTCTCCTAATTAAAAAACAGTTATCTTTCTCTGGATCTTCAATGGATGTGCACACATAGATGACCACATTTTATTTTCTACTTTGAATCAATATGAGTGTCAACAACCTTAAAAAGATAAACACCTGTGTTTGTAAAATGAACACAAAGTAGGTAGAAGAGGCTTTTTAATCTGTGGAGGAAGTAAAAGTATTATTAGACTGTAGATGAAAGAAACCTTTTTGAATTTGAATCACTTGCTTAATATGCTATTACATAAAGGAGTTTCAGATGCACAACATGTTTATCTTGAGTTGGTAAGGTCTTGCTTGCAATGCCAAAACCAGTAGTTCTGGGAGCATAACAGTAAGTCTCTGCTATGCCTGCAGTCTGTCTCTACATCCACCAAATGGCTGGATTTTTTCAGTCTTAAGAGCTCCTCTATTGTTAATTATTAGAACTGAATAAAATAAAATAAAATAAAATAAAGTATTTTAACATAAAACATCAATATTACCAAACATGTCCCCTTAGACTTCAGTTTAAGTTATATGGTGCTTAAAAATAAATCAAAAGATGGTGTTAAAATCTTAAAACTTCAGGCTAAATGACCATGGTTTGAGGTAAAATCAGGCATATACCTCTTGGATAAAACATCCTTTTGAAAATATCTTAATGAGCCTTTCATGTAAACATGGAATTGACATGATTTTTGCAAGCTTATAAATATATTTGACCAAAGAACCCTATTATAGTATGTGTGAAAGGTGAATATGATGCTAAGACTATTTCTGCAATTATTATTTTTTAACCTGGAATTTTAATATTGAACATGTTTTTTTTCCTAACATTTCTTTTTTTCTTCATTTATCTTACAGTACTAATGCTATCTGACTGTGTTTCTATTTAAATTCACAGTTATTATCCTCCAAATTTTTATCAGGATTTGCCAGTACAAGAAAAGGAATTACTTTTCATACTTTTTAGTCCAAATTAATTTCCTTATACTATTCGAGCGCCCGGCAGACCTCGCGGCAGAGCGAGCGCGCGGCAGACCTCGCGGCAGAGTGGCTTGCTGGGCTAGGCAATAATACAGGCCTAGTGAACCAGAGTTATTAAAGTTACTAAAGACTTCTTCAAAGTTAAGCAACAGCAGACTTGATTACCCAATTAACACGTAGCTAAGCAGCTCAGGGACAGCAATTAACGGCCAATCAGCATATAGCCAAGGGGGCGTGGACAGGAGTTAACAACCGCTCACGCCGCCCACAGGAGCACATTAAGGCTGCTGGGTGCCTGCTGCTGCTGCAGCCCAACTTTCAGCTGGAGGGACTTTGGTGAGGCCAATCAGCTGTTAAGGGCTGTGAAGGACGCGGCCCCCACACCGGAGAGAAGGTATTTAAAAAAACTTTAAGATTATTCTGACTTCCTTAAAAATCACCTCAAAATCCTAGTGAAAGGCCATAAAAATGTATCTTGATATAAGAGTGATTTTGAAGCAACAATATTGAATTACTATAATTTTGGAATATAATTTAAGCACCTGGAGTCATCTGAAACTCACATTATTTCTGTAATAAAGAGTAACTGTACTGACAGCTGGGTCATAATACTAATTTGTGTTTCTTAAATACACCACACCAATAACTTAGATACAATTCAAACCAGTAGTATGATCTAGTTGAAGGTGTCCCTGCTCATTGCACAGTCGTTGGACCAGATGACTTTTAAAGGTCACTTCCAACCCAAATTATTCTATGATTCTACTTCAGTCTGCATATTTCCTGTCCTGTTTATAGACATCTGTCTTAATCTTAGCACCGTCAATGTGAGATTTCTATAACAACAGTAGTGCATGAGATTATGGAGTGGTCTAAATCACCTTTTTGATAAACACCGTATGTATGTAGACCCGTACATATGAGCTGAATATTTATCTCAGAATTGCATAATTATACAGATAAACAGCACCATCTATTGGTTTACTATGAAAACATGTATTACTTGTGGATACACCTTCAATAAAGTTGCTACACATTAGAAGAAGGCTCATGAAATACCCTTGATGATATGTTTTTGTTTTCTTTTCTTTCTGCATCAGATGAGAAAAGATATGCCAATAACATGTAACAAAAGGAAGACAGATTCTACATTTTTCATTTGAGAACACATATTAATTTGTTTGCAATTTATTAGTTTACTTGCAATTATTTAGCCTCTTTAGAAAGCTTTTGACAGTCATCTCTTTTTGTTGCCAGAAAAACTCTGCAAAGCTCTGTGTTTGTATTAGAGATGCTGGTAAAGGTTTCTCTTGCTGTCTAATAGTTTTTAGAAGCTCTTATCTTTCTCTAGCTTTTAACTGGATTTCCCCTTTTTTCTATTTTGGTTAGGAAACTGAATCCAATAAATATAAGCTTCTGTATTTGATAACATGTCTGTCTGACCTGCCATGAGCAATGTTTGTTTGTTTTTTTTTTCATGAAATAGTGTTGCATACCCTCAAATTCTTTCTATTAACCTTCATGTTGCAATTTTTCTGGTTAATGTGTAAAAATTCCATAGTCTATCCCATTTCAAAATGAACATTAATTCTGTTTAGCACTTGAACACTATCTATCAAATACATATAGCAACACCAAAACTTTTAAAACTGACCTGTCATAGAACATTATACAGTTTCAAACCCCCAAGATACATAGGAAGGAATAGGATACTCTTTAGGTGAGTGAGAAATGTAGTATGTGTGTCTATATGAAGACTCTTGTAAGACTGAAAAATACAATGATCATAACAAAATGTTAGACATTTAGGATCAATGACATATTCATTTACTTCATTAAAATGAAAGTTCTGTTTATAAGATATTTTTGTAACTGATTTTTTCCATACCCTGTTTGTTCAGACTCTAGCTACAGCACACAACAGCAGTAGGCGTTCACATATTGCAAACTGAAGAAATGAGAGAAGAATCCCTAAAATAATTAATATGGCAAATGTCACGTGTCTTTAAAAGATTTAGTGGAAAAAACTTTGCCTCAGCTTTTAAGTCCTGCCTTTGGTGCTGATGCTTGCTTCTCTTGGTTTCTGACAGTCATTTTCTGTTGGCAACACTCTCACTGCTTTCTTCCTTTCCTCTCCCACCAACATGTCCTGTTTCTGAATCCCCCCTCAGCATTTGCTGCCATGTTCAATTGTTGAATCTTAAAATCTGGTAAAACTTATCTCAAACAAGTATTGACACATTGTACTTCACCTTCTTGTCCCTTTTCCCCTCAGTTTCTAGTAGATTAATCTTTGAAAAACATAACCCTCAACCCCTTAAAGAAAAAAAGCCAACCATGTGAAGCAGTGATAGTCAAAATACATAAAAAGTTTGCAAACAACATTCTGAACTTGAGTGACTGTGGAGTTCTGTAATCTTAGAGTGAATATCTCACTATTCACAGAATTGTTAAACATAGTCTCAGAAAGGATTGTCCCACCGACAGATTAGGGAATTGGAAAGAAAATAGACACAGTATTTTGCATAGGATGCCAGTTAGGTATACTAAACATGTTAGACAGGCAACTGATACACTCTAGTTCTTAAAGTACTGCTTTCCAGAGTCTTTTAAAATCCCTTGAGTGGGAAAAATCGTGTTTTAATTCAGTATCTATACCCAATACCTTGGCATAGCAGTTGCTATACCCAAACATATGCAGATAAACAGCTTCTTCACTCCTGCATTTTTCCCATAATAAGGATTAATAAACTGATCTCATCAGTGATGTATCTTGTACTTTGCTATATTTGTCAATATCATAATGATCCAAAACGTTTTTTCTGCAAGAGTTGAAATGCCTGCTTGAAAAAATGAATTATCCACAGTGGTAAGTAAATCGTTAGCAGACTTGGGAACATATGATGTACTCTGCTCAGTACCTTTGGAGTCCGTGAAAAGAATAAACAATATAGATGAGAGTGGTACTGCATGTCCCCTAACATGTCTGTAGGAGGAAAGATGAAACTGGACCACTGCTGATGTGATAGCAAGGATGCAAATGAATTGTTATTTTAGAATAGGGTTACATTTCTCTCCCTGAACAGGAGAACAGGGAGAGATAGGGGAGAATGTGCATGATTTTTATTTATTTTATTATTTAAGTGTATATTAAATAATATGGTATACATTATATGAGGAGATGGGCTCTGCTGGTTGCAACGAGGTACCTTCAGATTATAATTGCTAAAATGACCATAATGAAGAAAGGGACAAAGAGTACAAGGTGTGGTTTCAAAAATAAGAAGAAATGCAACATCTGAATTTTAATGTGATCTCAGAGTTGCTGGAATTGGACTGGAAGAAAGAGTATGATGGAGGGAATAAGGGCTTTGAGTTGGGGAGTTGGGAGGTAAGAATGAAACTAATATAAGAAGAATTTTGTCTGGGTGTGTTGGGGGATAGTGTAACAGATGTTAATGAGTATAATGATTTTAATGATTTTGGAAAGAGCTTCAGGCTGGGTTGGAGGGACTGGGAAATTTGAACTTCAGAGTGCAATGGGGGAATTTGGTGCTCTTGGTCAGAAGACCCTTCACAGAGTGATATCCCAAATGAGCCCAGAGTTGTACTCAAGCCAACTCTCCTACTGTCACAGAGTGAACAAAAACCATCCTAAACCCACAGGAATACCACCCTCACTAATGTTATCTCTAATCCAGCAGGCATACCTCCCCCTCCTTTCCCATTCCCCCAAAACAGGACTGTTTTAGTACATTTACCTTTGCTGTGTAGGGCAGCAGAAGAGCTGGCCCTGCCCTCTTATTTTGCAGTAAATATATGGTTGCTATATTAGTGTCTTGTGGCCTTTACCCAGACGCTGACCCATATAATCTAAACACCCCCCCTGCAATCCAGAAGGAAACTGTTAGTGATCTACTGGGCCGCTTGGATCCCCACAAGTCTATGGGACCGGATGAACTCCATCCAAGGGTAATGAGAGAGCTGGCGGAAGAGCTCGCCAAGCCTCTCTCTATCATCTACCAGAAGTCCTGGCTCACCGGGGACATCCCAAATGACTGGAAGTTGGCGAATGTCACGCCAATCCACAAGAAGGGCCGGAAGGAAGACCCGGGAAACTACAGGCCTGTCAGCCTGACCTCGGTGCCTGGCAGGGTTATGGAACAGATCATCCTGGGAGCAATCACACAGCACCTGCAGGATGGACAAGGGATCAGACCCAGCCAGCACGGGTTTAGGAAGGGCAAGTCCTGTCTGACCAACCTGATCTCCTTTTATGATCAGGTGACCCGCCTGGTGGATGAGGGGAAGGCTGTGGATGTGGTCTATCTGGACTTCAGCAAGGCTTTCGACACCGTCTCCCACAGCATCCTCCTGAGAAAGCTGGCTGCCCACAGCTTGGACAAGCGTACTCTGCACTGGGTTAAGAATTGGCTGGAGGGCCGGGCCCAGAGAGTGGTGCTGAATGGGGCTGCGTCCAGTTGGCGACCGGTCACCAGCGGTGTCCCCCAGGGATCAGTGCTGGGCCCAGTCCTGTTCAATATCTTCATCGATGACTTGGATGCGGGGATTGAGTCCATCATCAGCAAGTTTGCTGATGACACCAAGCTGGGGAGAAGTGTTGATCAGCTGGAGGGCAGGAGGATTCTGCAGAGAGACCTGGACAGACTGGAGAGATGGGCTGACTCCAATGGGATGAGCTTCAACAAGGCCAAGTGCCGGGTCCTGCACTTTGGCCACAGCAACCCCATGCAGCGCTACAGACTGGGGACAGAGTGGTTGGAGAGCAGCCAGGCAGAAAGGGACCTGGGAGTCTGGATAGACAGGAAGCTGAACATGAGCCAGCAGTGTGCCCAGGTGGCCAAGAAGGCCAATGGTATCCTGGCCTGTATCAGAAACAGCGTCACCAGCAGGTCCAAGGAGGTGATTCTGCCCCTATACTCAGCCCTGGTAAGGCCACACCTCGAGTACTGTGTTCAGTTCTGGGCTCCTCAGTTCAAGAAGGATATTGAGGTCCTCGAACAGGTCCAGAGGAGGGCAACCAAGCTGGTGAAAGGACTCGAGCACAGATCCTATGAGGAGAGGCTGAGGGAGCTGGGGCTGTTCAGCCTGGAGAAGAGGAGGCTCAGGGGAGACCTCATTGCCCTCTACAACTACCTGAAAGGAGGATGGAGCCAGGCGGGGGTTGGTCTCTTTTCCCAGGCAACTCTCAGTAAGACAAGAGGGCATGGTCTTAAATTGTGCCGGGGGAAGTTCAGACTGGATATTAGAAAGAAATTTTTCACAGAAAGGGTGATCAGACATTGGAACGAGCTGCCTGGGGAGGTGGTGGACTCTTCGTCTTTGGAGACATTTAAAAAGAGACTTGATGTGGCACTCAGTGCCATGGTCTAGTGACTGTGGCAGTAATTGATCAAGGGTTGGACTCGATGATCTCTGAGGTCCCTTCCAACCCAGCCTATTCTATGATTCTATAATGATGGTAAGCATGTATGTAATTCTTCTGAGAGCTTCAAGTAGAAATGTAACAAAACAGTTTCCCATTTTTCCTTTTGGACCACATCTTTCCCTTGGATTATATGTTAATCTTGTAATCAGAGATTAAGGTGATAGAAATAATCTGATATTTAAAAAAAAATGTTGGTGGAATCTTCATGTAAAGGCAAATCTATTTAAGGTTCATTTAATAAATATGCTTCATTTATGTTAATATCTCACATAGAAACTTACAGAAGTTCTTAGTTTTGTATTTAAAGAAAGCATAGCTGAAAGGCATTGCTTAGCTTTTGTACTATCTTCATGCTAAATTATATATATATTAGTATTTGTATACATAAAAGTACATGTAAGAGTTTGCAAAGATTTTGACCCTAAAGAGCATGGTAAATATACTTCATTCTAGTAGTAGTGACTAAACTAATATAATCTCTTGACTGTGTTAGCTATAAAGACACAGAGAACACTTAGCTGTTAACACCAGCATGTGAACAGTGTATGAAGTGAGAAGTACAGAAGCAGTAAATTGAGGCTTAATTCACAGAACACTATTGCTTTCTTTGCACCTATTAATTTACAGCCTACTGTGCTGAAGAGGTATAAAGGCTTAATTCATACCACATCACAAACTGACAGGAACATAGGAGTGAGAGAACTCACTTAAGAAAGCGCTGTGACCTACCGTATAATTTTCCACCATGTTTAAAATAACATGAAAATCATTAGATTTTTAAAATTAAGTATGTGAACAAGGTTTAAATACATTAACATGGAGTTTGGATTGCTTAAAATACCACCAGCATTGCTATCTTTCTAAACAGACTGTCTAAACTTGGGGATTCAACATGACCCTAAGATTTCCTTCTACTGGGTCTGTTCTAATGTTTTGAGAATATTTATACTGTTAGCCTCTTTTCCTCAGAAAATCCTTGATGGAATATTCAGTAAAATATATTCTAATGATGAAACAGTTCATACCAGTGTATTCAGATAAAATTAGAAGCTTTTCTTAGAGATAGTAACGAATCACTGCATTTATTGCTTTTACACATTACCTATCCATTGCAGTCAGCCTCAAGTGTAGCTTCCTAGTAAGACAAAGTCTACAAATATTTTGAATTTTGGAACTTTAGATTAAATTTTTTTCCCTCCCTTTTGCCATATAGCCTTACCAGTGATTCTAGATTTGAATACAGTAATCACAGTAGCTCTGAAAAAAATGCATCTACTCCCTGATTTTCTGACAAAAATAATTTTAAAAAATCTGGAATTCAAACTAGAGTTGACTAATATATATATCTGTGGAAGTCTGTGCTACCATGTGAGAAGGAAAAAAAATAGTGAAAAAAATCTTGCTGAGAATGAGTATATGAATAGAAATATGAAGAGAAGTTACAAAATTGAGCTAATATAATTCAGTTTATCTGGACAAATCACAATTTACAAACATCAATATTAGGAATATTAGATCAATATGGAAAATAGAAGGACAATTATTCTCTGGAGCTTAACCCAAGTTCTAGTTTTGTCACTGGTATCTAGTTTAGGAAAAATATCAGAAAGAAAACAAATCATGCTGTTTCAAAGCTACACTGACATGAGCAGTGACCACTTTTACCATTAAGATCAGTGAGGATGAAGGACCAAACTAGTCTTTTCTAGTCTACTCTAGTTTTCTATTTTAGATTGAGAATATATTAGAATGTAATACTAGGTAATGACATTTTCTTAAACATATAGTAGGATTTCTTTACACACACAGGATCACACATAGGATGTCAGGGGTTGGAAGGGACCNCACAGGGCACAACTGAGAAGAGTCTGTCCCTTTTCTCTTGACACTTGTTTATAAACATTTATCAATAATTATAAACATTTAATATATATATTTTTAAATGCATATATTTTCAAATACCTGAGTGTATGAAAAAAAAAAAAAATTGTAGGAATTAGCATAGCTGAATGTATTCTCACTTTTTAGCAAGTTAAATAGAAAATAAGATGATCTTAGCAATTATTCTTTTTTTTTTTTAAAGAAGGATATAATTTTAGGATGTGAGAATCAAGTGTGAATATAAGCCTTTTTTTTTTTCCTGGAAGTACTGAAAACTGCTGAAACATAGCACACAACAACTAAAATACTTTTTAGTAGTGTGATTTTTTTTTTTTTT
>VWZY01004648.1:103130-142419 GCA_013399075.1 Chloroceryle aenea
TGGAAACTCCTATTATATATAGAAATTCCTATTATATAAAGAATGAAGCCAATAATTTTACCATTTGGAGTGCTATACTTCAGTGATGTTTGTAGGAGGTACTAAGCCTGATTTATTGGACAAGCTGTACAAGATCCAAAAACTTCAGAAGCTGTAGAGAAAGTAAATTTTGAAAAATAGGGTATGAAAAGTTAATGAACAAATAATCATTTTCATTCTCAGCATGTTACTAGAAATAGAGTACATCTGTCCCACCCAGCAGCTGCATCATGTAGAAGCTCTTGAGAGTGCTTGTAGAGGTGAGGGGAATGTAAATCACAAGTTGAACAGTAAAAAATTAGGCAGAGTCAGAAATATAGTCAGTCAGTGTGAAAAGTACATCAAAATAACAAAATGTGAGACCTTTTTATTCCATTATTAACATAAAATACAAACTGAAAAATCGAACATTTTAAAAATTAAGGTTTTTAATATGTTACTTTGATAAAGTTCAGTACGGAAGAACATATATTGTTTTCAAAGCCAACATAAACCCATTAGTATGTTAACTTATCTTAGAGGTATTTCCAGTAAGACTAGAAAGATATTAAATATTTCTTTGCTCAGAGGAGTTGAAAATAATTCTTTTTAAGTCAAATGTACAGTATTTATTTATGCTTGTTAACAGAATTACTGCCATGAAGCTATGGTGCTGAAAAACATTAAATTTCAAATATAATTTAGAAGTAAATCTTCTCATTCACTGATTCAGACTTTTATTTGTTTTCTTGAAAATATTCCCTTAGCACTGGTCTTTCAAATTTTTTTTTTTTCATATAAAAGATCTCCATTCAGTTTCTAATCATTGTAACTAATAATTAGCTTCAGTAATTTTGTATTCAATTGTTACATGATGCATACAAGAATTCTATAACATTGTGTTCTATCATTTTTAACACTTCAGTTGCAGGCACATTTCATTGAAATGCTTATTTTCACAAAGTTGATTACTCATTTATTTTATGCATTCATATAATTTTGAAATGAGCCCTGTTTGCTGATGAATAAGCTGCAACACTGAGTCGAAGGACATTACAATGAAAGCATTTTAAAGACTTCGGTTCCGATAAATCATGAACTAATCCACATTCTTTCATTATCAGTATGGTTTTATTTTTTTCAGGTCAATGCAATTTACAGGAAAGATACCCAACTGACAAAATCATATCATTTTTCCAACTATAATATCTTCGTATGTTGTAGTTCACACTGTGATTGCAGCATGCTTCAGCTGAGTGCTGACATCCCATTCCCACCTCTGATTTTTTTTTTTTAATTTCATTTTCTTTAATTTGAGGTAGGAAGATCTACAGCATTTTACTGTATCTGCCTTTTAAAGTTTCTAGAGTGAGTCTGATGAAAAAATCTCATCCTATGACACATGAATATAATGGAGTTTCGATTTGGCTCAGATTTAATTATTAAAAAAATTTGAATTTTTCTAGTTTCTCTTGGATGGTTTGTTTGTTTTTAATCATGCAGAATAAATATGAATGTAGATCATGAGATTTCAATTCTAGCATAGTAAATTCCCAATTTTATTCTGCTGTTACACTGAAGCAATCTTTTGAATCTTGTCTTAAGCCAGCCATAGATGAAGCCAGTGACAGCTGAGTTAGCAGCTAATGATGAGGTGAAGCTCTCACTACAAATGGTAGTCTGTCTGCTTTCCCCTGTCTAAATTATGGATGAAATATGACCCTTTTATGTTTATATTATAGATTCAACTATGCCTTGATTTCATATCTTCATAATGAAATGATATTTAAAAAATCATAAAATTTTGAATTGAATCAGGGAGAAAAATGTAGAGAGGACAGACAGAGATGTTTATGCATACTCCCCCTCTTTACATGTTGCCAGAAAGGAGATATCAAATATAGAGGTATTGTTAATAAATTTTGTATCACTACCAGTTATTGAAGATAATAATAATTTAACTTTTAAGGAAAGCAATGATATTACACATTCACCACATTTTAGTCACCTTTCATTAGAGGAAAAGAAATATTAAACCCCATTAAATGTGGCAATGTTATCACCAGACAAAATATACAATCCCTAAATATGAAATACAAAAATATATTTCAATTAATAAAACATTCTAATGTTTCTAAAAGAAATTTTAACCTACTTGTATTTTCCTGTCTTTGAATTTTTGAAATGAAAACAACTTGACATTCTGCACTTTAAAGTAAATGCTAGTATAGAGAGATTGCAGGCTCGCTCTTATATATTATTATAAAAAAAAACCCAAACAAACAACTAGTCATATAGAGTTTTTCTTCTAAATGATAAGCTTTTTTATTTGGTTATACAGAGAGTATTTAGTAAAACAAAACTTTATGTTTTAGAAAATGACAGAAAACATCATAGATGAGCAGCAAAGAAGTTTGTCTAAAACCTAAGTAGATCAAGTTCCTCATTGTTCACAGATTTACATGTTTCACAGTTAAAGCTAATTGGTTGTTATGCTACTATTGGAATAGTTTATATAGAACTATTGACATACTCAAATTCATAAACACATTTCATTCATCCATTTTTTTCTATTTTTATGTTCATTTTTTAAGTTTTACAATGGCTTGATTTGAGTGGTTTTATCAAACGGTAGTATTATCTTTCCACTACTTTTCAAACTGCTACTTATATTTAAGAGAGATCTGTCATCAGACTAAATAGCTAAAGGAACTGAAAATGTTTATGTTCAAACTTAATTACTGAGAGGTTTTTAATGAATTGCTTGGAAAAAAAGCACAAACTACAACTGATCTAAAATATAGATTTAATTCTTTTTGAGCAATGATAATATTGGTAATTGGGGAATAATATGAACATAGTGAGGCTTTATAATGTCATAAAAATGCATAGCTGTATTTCATCCTCATCAGTGAAAACATTAATGATTTCTAAGCTGTCATAGTCAGCTGCATACATATAATTTGATGACTGCATATATGCAGTTTGATGTAGCTAAGGCTGGCAATGGCTAGGGCCCAAAATCGTGTGTAGCATCTTACAGATGCTTTCTGTAGCACCTGCAGTTAAATTCTAATACCTGGAATGTGAACTCTGTGGCATTTTCCCCCCTTTTATTCTCCTATGCCAATAGTATTCTTAAATAAAAAAGGAAGACCCGAAACCATAAAAGGAATACATTATATATAAAGACAAATAAAAGGATTTTTTTAAAAAATACAATAGATACAACATATCTGCATAACTGAAAGGCCTTTATCCATTAAACTTAGACAAAAACCACATATTGGTTGGAATAAGCAAAACACATGAGAAGAAAAAAAACTAATGGGAGGGAATGAAGCACATGGATATGAAAATGTCGTAGGAATAGAGTGTGGTGTTCATCTAGAGTTCTACACCATACAGCTGGATTGCATTCTAGGGAATTTTTATATCAGTTCCTTACTCTGCTTTTCATTCTAAATGTGTATGAGTTTACAAGGTAGAAAATCTTCAGCGAGAATATATATGTAGCTTTTCCTAAAGTATCACTCATAATCTAAGCATTTTTTTTCTTGAAAAGCATAATTAATATCATAATCCTTCTGGGACTAATATGAATTTTATTATTACTTAGTTTTTTTTGTGAATAGAGGATTTGAATTTTCTGCATTATAATCCACATGCTTTTGGTTGTATATTACTGTGTTAACTGTACTATACTGCAGGAAGATGCTGAAGCACATAACATGATATTCTGCAATATGTCATATGGGAAAATATAATAAAAGTACTTTAAAATAAACTTATTTCTGCTTTGTCACAAAGAAATGGCTTTCTTGAATTGTAGAAGTATTTTTTTTTCTCTTTCAATTATTTACATTTTTGAAATGTACTTGTATACTTTTGTTTGACCTGAGTGTCCTATTTTCTACATTTAAAATATACCCTTATTTAAAATATACCCAATTATTTAAACAGAAGTTTGATAGATTTTCAGAGGAATATTCAAAGATATAGAGATACTAACAAAAGTGCTTTTGAGCATGTAGATCTTAGGGTATACCTATACTGCATATGGCTGAACAGCATATGATAAAGCTATTCTAGTTCTTATGGATTGTTTTACTCTCAAAGTTAGTGAAGGAACAGGAGAAAGGAAGTCTGGGAAGTAAGATCTAAAAGAAAAAAACTAGTGTCCCTTATCAGTATGGTTATTAATAAAATGGCTACAAACTGCACCTTGTATCAGGCCAGCAAACATTAATATGCCACTGACATTAAGGAAATAAATTCTACTATCAAGGTATAGCACTGGAGATTTACACTTCTTATAATAAGAATCTCATCCTGTTCTTATAGGTAATATTTTAACATCACATTTGTTTTTAAATATTACCTGAGTTTTGTGTGAAAAGCTTATTTTATTAACAGCCAGTAAGAACAAAGAAAAACTAAAAATTACCCTACAGCTGCCAGTGCATTATGATAGGTGATATCTTGGAGATATTGTCAATAAGGACTTCTTGCACACTTCTAGTCAGAGAATTAAATACAAAACCTGGAAGTTTTGTCCTGTAAATTTCATGGTGTCTGCTGTAGGACCAAGGCATTTCCATTAATAATGGACATAGGGTCAAGCCACTTTGGGACTCATCCATGAGTAAGCAAGTCGCAGTCAAAATTAACATCAGTCTCCTCCATTGACTTCCCCTTGGTTGTATATAGAACAGTGAAATAAGGGACGTCCAAAATTAATATTGGATGTATGCTTAGAACTCCTGAACATAACTGTAAAATTCAGCTTACAAAAAATCAAAAGTAGAACTTTTCAATGTTGATAAAGAAGCAAGTATTTGTGGTAGTATATCTGGTACTTCAGTACACTAATTTGTCTATCTCAATTACAGTACATAATCTGCAATAGTTATAGCAAGCGTTTATGAGGTAGACAACCACAATAAGCAAGTGAAAGTTAATCGTATGTTAGGTTATGCTAGTTACTAAAATGTATAGAATGTTTTTTTACAAAACTTCTTTCTAATTGATCAAAGAAGCAAATTCCATTAGGCTCTTCTTGTGCTTTCATGTACTATTTACTTTGTAAGATTTTTTTTGTCTGTGGTGTTGGGAACAATTATTCAGCCAAGTACCTCATACTGTGCTATTTAAGAAAATAAGTTATGTAAATTATGAATTCCTGTGTGTGGTTTGTCAGTGCTTCAAGTCCTCCAGTGTGAATGAATATTAGCTAAATCCCACTGCTTAAAAAAAAAAAAAAGTAAAAAATTTAAAGCAGGTATGAAAATAAATGCAAATTCAGTTTTGAAATAAAATGCAAAGCTGCTCCTCAAAGTAAACCTTATACTTCTATTCTGTGATGAAATAAAGCATAGGTTTCTGCATATTTTGTGTTGTCTTTGTGAAATAATGACATGAAGTGAAATCTTCTTGGTGTGTTTTTGTCTTTTAACCAAATGTACCTGTAAATGCAGACACTGAAGTACTGGACTTTGAAGCTTTGCAATTAAAAACAACAATACTTCTAGTACAAAGAACTGTACCTATGCACCCACCTGACTGTCTGTCTGTATTGTTTTAAAGTGTATTATTTACAAATGAAATGCTGAATAATTTATCTACATATATGCAGCTGAATTTTACCACTGTATTACTCTGCAACTGTAAACTCTCTAAGTTAATAGTTGTGCTGCAAAAGCTAATCCAGGGAAATTTGACATAACTTTCTAGGTTTTTAAAAATAATATGACTAGTGAGACAATGTTTTAGACAAGTACTCAGTAGTACTTAATTATGCTATTTGTCCAGGAAGATATTTAAAGACTGTATTACAGAATGAGGCTTCACTAAATGCATTTTCACTGACATGTGTCTTTAATTACAAAAAGGATATGCAAGTCAGTGACTTCCATTTCCTCCCAAAATACAAATTTTGTGTCCACCTGCTTTTTCCATTTCTACTTACAGAATTTTTCCATGACCTGAGATAGTTTTGTATGTATTATTAATAGTTCTATTAAAATATTTAAATCTTTGAACCTTAATTGCTAAAAACAAGCACATTTGTGTATTGATATGAAATTGGGCAGTGCTGAAACATAAGAAACTGCAGCTAACAAGTGTCAAAACTTTCTCATTTCTTTCAGAAAAAATAACAGCTTATTTGCGCTATTCTCTATTCTTTGTGCAAATGCACTGTTAATGGAAATACAAATGTTTTAATTGCAGCAGGGGACTTTTATACACACCTAAATAAATATTTGTTGCATCCTATTTGATTTACATGAATTTCTTATATACTCAGGCATTTACATAAATATCTTATAGTGTATAACACTCTATTAGTGAGGTAAATATAAGTAGTTACACATAGTAATTGATTATGTTTTCCCTGATTCTGAGAAAATAAACTGGAAGCTTTTGATGTTCAGAGGAGATATCCTTTACCTTTTTTTTTTTTTTGGCAGAAACTTAGAGCAAGCAGTAGCAAGCAGCTCTGTTCCAAAACTACAGATGTAAACTCAAGGAATGTGGCTTTGCTAAATGCAAATGTGTACTTATAACGTTCATATGATTCTTTGGCAGGTACATTATGGGAACTCATTTTCTTCCCAAGCTCTCTCTCAAGAACTACTACCACAAGATCACTCCTGTATACCATCTAAACATCCATTGTGATTTTAACATGGGAAACATTTCAGCTTATGAAGTTAATACTAAATATTTTTACAGTAGTTTAATAGTTTTTCAGTAAGTTTGTATTCTGCAATCTCTTTTGTTAGTGTAATTTATATGCATTATATTTTAAATCCATATTGATTGGCACCTATACTAAAACTATACTAGTTTTGTTCCATAACTGCAGTATATAATTTTTATTACTCTGAGTTGGATGTTGGACTAAATGATTTCCACATCTCCCTTTCAATATCATTTATAATATGTTTCTAAATTTGCTTCCAATTAAAATGGTAAACATCATTTTCATTTTGTTCCAGTTAATTTTGGTTTCATATTCTGTTTAAATGCAAATGCCACCAATATTTTTGTTTTCCAACTTCACTCTTTTAGAAAGAGCCCACCATCATCCCATGATCTTTCACGAAGTCTATACCTTTCCTATTCCTTTCCTTGCCATCACTACTAATAACAGTGAGAAGCAGTGAATCTTACAGATATGGTTGCATGAAGCCCTATCTAAATCAGATAAGGTGTCAGAGAAATCTCAATCTTTACATTGAGAAAGAGAGAATTAACTGTTGAGTATATGTATATATGAAATGTATCACTATTGGGGACCATAGGACATGCAGTGATTTGCATCAAAAAAATGAATCTTTTTGTATTTTTTTTTTAACTGCATTCTGTTATTACATGAAAATCACTGAGAAGTTTACATTTCCTTCTCTTATTCATATTTCTGTAAGCCTTTATAACAAGGTTTTAAAAACATGAACATACAAACTATATCTCTTAAAATTAATATAGTGCATCAAGTTAAGGCTTTTTAAGACACAAATGAGTCTTTTGTAATGTCATTGAGAAAAAACAGTAAATTGGTTTTGATTTTAATTTACACGTGTGCCTGAATAAAAAAAATTGTAAATATGGTAAATTAATCCTTTTCATATTCCTAGTAGCTCAATTAATTTTTTTCTACTACCTAATCTACAGACATCATCTTCATGATTGACAGTGTTAATTGTAGTGGAATTTATGTCAGACACAGATTTTTCTCTGGAGCCTTGGAGTCAATGTTTACAGTTGCTACACAACCTTTGGAATGTGTGATGGTAATGTGATTTTATGATTTTGTCTTTGCAATTGCTAGAGGAGCACTGTGTTGTAGTACTACAGCTATCAGATCATTATATTGTTCTATATTGTTAGGCAGAACCAAGCAGGTTTGAGAATTTATTAAATGATCTGGTTTATCCCTTTTCAAAATTGGGTGATCTTTAAATGTCATGGCTAATTTCAGTGCCATATTTTTATAAATTAAAGAAGTCCAATCATTCCCATAGCTGTGCAGAGAGGTTTCACAGTGCAAATGACTCCTCAGATTGCATTCTGCCACAGCATTCCATTTCACTGGAGCATATCTATTCACAGTGCAGGCTTCTGCTGTCTGGTGGTCTTTAGAAATTGTGGTCTGAGACAGCATTTGCAGAGTTAAAGTCCTCTGCAGTGTCAAGGAAATTTTTGTCTGATGTTCACAGCTACTTTCCAGAGAATCACCTTTACTGCTGAATGTATCCACCATCTAGTCCATACATTACTTTATATTGCACTCTGCTTCGGAAAGCTACTATTTTCTTCCTTTTTAAGAATATATTTGAAAACTGACAGATTACCTATGTGTCCTTTTGGTATACATCACAAAGGAGCTAGTTGAACTGTGAGGAAGTGAGAAGGAGCAGAGACCAATTACTGCTTTCTGTGGCAACAATGGCTCTCAAAGTGATCTAGTAGCCTGATTCTATAAACACTTTCCAGCTGAGCTGAAGGTGGAGTGAGGAGTGATATGCACTAGATACAGTTCATTGAATATAATTAAGTAATATATTTATTTTCTAATCTTTTCTGCCTCCTTTTTTCGTGATTCTTTGTTTTGTGGCATGGGAAGTGATTGGTGCTAAGATAATAAACATTTACACAATAATTCTTTTACTCATAATTATTTCTTCATTATTTTACTCGCTTTAAAAATCAGATGTCTTGTCTGACAGAAATATTACTGAGTAAATCCCATTGCTTGATAGCATGTGAATAATTACAAACTTAATTCTTTATTTTGCCTAGGACTAATTTCATAATTTCAGAGTTTATGTGAAGAACATTGCTAAAAAAAAAAAAAGTTGGAAAGGAAATAAAAAAGCTGGAGATCTATCATACAAATTAGGAAGAAAAGTTTAGAATTTTAATTATGCCAGAGTTAGAAAGTTGAATTGAAAATAAAAGGCTTCAGACTGGTTCATTTGTTGCTTTTGATAAATTTTAGCAAAATAAGTTAGAACTACCATTCACATTTTAATATTTATTGAATGCAGTAATTAATGTAATTTCTCATTATTTTTAAGGAAGTCTCTGCGTACTTATGATTTATAAAAATTATCTCTCTATTTTATCCATAAGTACAATTAATTTTCCTAAGTATTTCCTATAGTATTTAGAAAGAATTATCGTCTTTTAACTCCAATTTTCAGTTTAATATCCATTCTGTTGGTCAACATACAGAAATTTTTTTCATGAAATACATTTATCTAAAAAATTATGAGTCTTAGATTTGTGAATATATTCAGGACAGCCTATTTTCAGCTTTCATATTTTAACTGAAATTTGAAATGCTTTCATCAATTTTTAATATTATCCAGAAATTAGCTAACAGAGTCCTCTTTAGGTTGTTTTTCTTTATTTGTTTGAGCTTTTATTTTTGTTTGCATTTTGTTTGTTAGCTTTTGTTCATTTTTTTTCTTAAATGAGAGTGCAATTATACAGTCAAAGTTCATGCACAACCTTGTGCTGTACTGGGCCTCTCCAACATCTGTTGGAGGTCAGAGACTTTAAATTGTTCATGTGTGTGTGCTTAACGTTGCCTAAGAAACTGATGGCTGCAAAAGTTTTCATTAGGTAAAACAGCCTAGAAAACAGAACACAGTAACAAAAAGGAAAAAACCAAAAGGTAATAGAAACTAGGACATTTTTACTGTTCATTGTTTCTAGAAACAGAATTTTAGAATTGATTAATGAAATAACAGACATGAAATTTAAAAACCCAAATATTTTCAGAGGAGTAATACTTGATTAGTTGTACTGTGGTTCATTTTTAGTTTTATTTTTATCTCAGAGGTTACTTGGTGTTTATTTCTCTGTGTTGCTGTAACGCATGTTCATAAAAATGTGTTATTTTCCTTATCTTATGCTTGTCTCTCAGCAGATCCAGTATTTTCCCATTTGCTAAGACATAAAAAATATTTTCATTAAAAGAAAACCAAGTAGGCAGGAGGGAACACCAATTTGGCAGCTCTTGACAGTAAGTGGCAGTGATTCAATGTCATTAGTTACCATTGAATTGATTTGTGATTTTCTAATAAAGACAAATGAAGGCATCATGGTGAGAAATTCTTTATTGCCTAATTAAAAATTCCAGCAGTAATGTTCCAATGAAAGAAAAATGTTGCTGCTAATTTTGTGTTTCTTGGTATGTCCATACATTTTTAAATTGTATTAGTAGAACAAGAAAATACAGAAAACCAGAGATTTTAAAATGTATTAAACTTAATTCTTTAAGGCCCATGATCTGAAAAAATACATATAAGTAATATTCCTGCCAGTAAAACTGATTGGTTTTAGTTGTTTTTTTTTTTTTTATGCAATAGGACTGGACAATGTTAGACTAAGGAACTTAGAAATCATCTGTGGGCTAGATATCACAGGTGTCCCAATGTTTACTTATCCCTATGTTTAAAACTTCGGTTCAGAATCTGTGAGAACACATCACCTGCATAGAACTTATTAGAGCATTAGTTTTTAGTGAAGGAGAAGATTTTTCAATGACTTAAAAAATTTAAGGTGGATACGTAAGTATTTGTAGGTTTTAGGGCAAGTTTCTACTTTAAGAAGTTATGTGAATCCAAGCACTAATTTGTGTTCATATTATCTTCAGGTGGAGCACTATCTTAATTATTTTCATCTGTAGGTTTCAATTCATGGAATTAATTAAAGAAGAATTGGACATTTTCAATCTTGCATTTCTTTTCTGAGTTTCATCTGCCTGATTTTTAGATACTTATTTGTGTTTCTGGAGAGAAGTGTGAAAAATGTATGTACGCTTGCTTCAGAACTATACAAAAGTTCTGTTAGGAACACGATCATATCTTCTAAAAAAGAATTTTCAGGATGAAGTGAATCATTCTGTGAAAAGGCTTCTAACATGATGCTGCTTTCTGTTCATCAAATACTCTGTAAATCCTGTCCTGTATCAGAACTAGATGCCTTGTTTTAGATCTGATTGGGATGAGAACTATTGTCATTGAAATATAAAACCCATTAATATATGGCATCTTATTTGGTGTCAGTGTGTTTTTAAAACTTTCAAACATTAGTATGCTTGAAAGTAGCCTAGAAAAGGTTTAATTAACACAATTGGTGCAACATGAGTGGATTACAATTACTGTATTTTCACTTTTATACGTCTAAGGCTCTCATGCATTAGCCTTCTGTTTCCCAGGCAACCCTGGTTCACTCTGTCCAAAATGAAATGTTGGTATACTTTGTCCTTTTCCAGTCTATTGCTTCTCAAGAATATTCAGATTCTTATGATACTCTCTTAGCACATTTTGATATTCAAGTATAACATTATCTCAGTGTTTTTTGTGATGATAGGCAAATGATAAATCATTTATTTCTTCTGTAATTAATACTGTATTCTACTAGTCATTCTTAATAACATTTTGCTACACCATTGATTTCAAAAGCAGAGCCCTGGAATGCAGAGATCCAGTGGAATCCCTTCTTCCACCTCTTTATAGATGGTATTTCTTGTTAAGGCTGTTTTGTATAACTGCAGATGCTAAAGGTATATTACTGAAAAGCTTCTAAGATATTGGGTTATTTGAAGACAACATCAAGCTTCTGTCTATGACACTACATCTCATAACTTACTCATAAGTTACTCATAACTTACTCAACATATATGGCATTACTGAACATGCATGAAAAAATCCTTGTCTTGGACCTGTGGAAATTTATGTTAGGGAAAAATACTTTATTCAAATGTAATCAGAGTATTCTGTCCAGGACACAATAATAAAAACTTTCCTTTCTGAGCAGCTCTGGGGAAAACGACTTGAGAGTCTGGGTGGACAATAGGTTGATCATGCACCATCAATGTGCCCTTGTGGCATCCTGGTGTGTTTCAAGAAGAGTGTGACTAGAAGGTCAGGGGAGGTTCTCCTCCCCTTTTACTCTTCCCTGGTGAGGCCACATCTGAAGTACTGTGTCCAGTTCTGAGCTCCCTGTTTCAATAAGTACAGGAAACTGCTGGAAAGGGTACAGCAAAGGTCTGTGAAGATGATTAGGAGACTAGAGCATCACTCTTATTAGGAAAGACTGAGGGAGTTTTGTCTTTTAGTCTGGAGAAAAAAAGACTGAGGGGGGAATCTTACCAATGCTCATAAATACTTAAAGGGTGGGTGTCAGGAGGATGGGACCAGTCTTTTTCAGTGGTGCCCAGTGGCAGTGCAAGAGTTAATAGACACAAATGTGAACATAGGAAGTTCTATCTAAACATGAGGAGGAACTTCTTTACTGTGAGAGTGGCAGAGCACTGGAGCAGGCTTCCCAGAGAGGTGGTGGAGTCTCCATCTCTGGAGACATTCAAAAATTGCCAGGACATAATCATACGTCACCTTCACTAGATGTGGTCTTCTTGACAGGGGTATTGGACTAGATGGTCTCCACATGTGCCTTCCAGCCCCTATCATTCTGTGATACAATTTGACATAATCTCTTCCTACTTGGATTGTTGTGTTGCATTATTCAGGATTTATGACACTGATGAAATTAAAGTTTCAAACCCAAGTGAAACTAAGTGAACAAATGTTTTCAAAAGGAAATAAATATTCAGCCTATTAGCTGGTATCGATATTAAACAACACACTGTTTATGTCACAGAGTGGCATTGATCCTTTGTTATGTTCTTCGAGGAAAAAATTAATTAAAACATGCACCTTAGAAATTATCATGACCTATAAAACTAGGTTACATATTTGCACAGAAGCAGTGAAATAATACAATAGCATCAATGTATGTGTTATTTTTGATTTATTGCATCCTTTCTATTTTGAGGTCATGCAATAATGTCAGCTACATACTGTAACTTAATTTATCAGTCTATTGGTTGCTTCCTTAATTTACAAAATGTCAACCTAAGTTTTCAGTGAAAGTTGATATTGTATTTAGATTCAAACAAGACAGACTAATAATGAAGCTACAATGAGAAGAACTAACTATGTGAACAGGTTGATTTAATAAGGTTAACATCTGTCATTTTCAGCAAGTTTAGCATTAAGACTCTACATATCAAGATCGTGTTGCCAGTCTCAAGATTAGTTGTTAGTGAGAAATACCAAAAGGAAATGTCAATGTCTTTGGCATCTGTTTCAAGTTCAAAAAAGTTCCTGAATGTTGGTATTTGTCTTTTCTGGTGACATAATAGATATTACAGGAACAAGTGGTATTTCTAAAGTTCTTCAGCAATCAGTGGAACCAGAGAACTTCCAGCATCCTGAATTCAGGCCAAGCCAGCTTGCAGTGCCTTTAGCAGAGGATGTGCTATACCAGAATAGTACTGTTTCCTTAAGGCCTCTGGGTGGCCACAAGAAAACCCCTGTGTGTTTTAATGTTCCTCTCCTGTTTTCTCTACCCATTTTCATATTTTGTTTTGTGAAAAAAACAGGAGCAATGATGATCCTCTGTTGTCGTGATTACTCCTGGCTCTAATAAATTTCTCCCTTGAAATATTAAAAGACTGGAAGAGAGTCACACAAAATAAGGTCTTTAACTAGCTTTTCAGCTGTATTTCACTGACTATTTTGTATATTTCTTTTGTCAGGTCATGGTAATGCTTTGTCTCTTCACTCACAAAATTCAAGTGACTGTGACTTGAAGGTGACAGTTTCTGTATAAAAGATATAGCAAAGTATCTTCAGACACTGCTTTTATTTTAATACTATGCAAAATTTAATGAAAGTTTTAGCAAAATGACTTACACTTCTTAAAGCCTAACTACAGGAATTCTGTAATAATTACATCATTCACTTTATTAAAAGTCTAATGTTTTCAATAATATAGATTTAAATTTATATAACTTTATTCAGCTTACTTTTTATGCTGCCTAACCATGAATACTATGGCTCAGTTTCTTACTTATTAATTTGAATAATGCTTTTTCTCAGTTTTTTTCTCTGTCCTTGAGATCGTAGAAAGAGCAACTCTCCACATGAAATCTTACCTCTAATTGTGGCCATGTCTCATGTCTTCTTTTTGGCCTTCTTTTTAAGTTCTAATTGTTTATATATTTGGTGATACATGAGTGTGAGTTGGCTGGGCAGAAGGCATAATGACACGATAATCTAATGAGAAGCTTGTTCCTATTGCTAAGCAATATGATAGGAACTTACCTTGCTAAATATGATCTATGTAATTAGGGAGAGATTCATGGATGAGGCAGTTCAATAGCCTGCATCTTTCTAATACGTTCATACGATCCACAGGTACTGTTTTTAAGTCCTGTAAGTGTGTTGACTTTTTCTAACACTGACATCGGTGTGAAGGATTACAGACAGCAAAAAAGGAAAAGATAATCACACCCACAGGAATCTTCAGCACAAAGTGATGCTTTTATACCATATGTTAATGTCCCAAATGAATGAATTCAGTATTTATTTTTATGGATATATTTTAATATAAAAGAAGATATCTACCTTCTAAAAAAAAAGTATTAGGTAGACATTGTTCAAAGAGCATGAAAACAAAATCATGTGATTTAAAAAAAAAAAGGAAAAAAATTAAAAAGTCCTTCAATTTAAGGACTAAGTCTCCTGGGCACAAAAGCAAATTGTATCTCATTACCACAGAAATTTAAACATAAATATCCTGTGCATTTCTTAGGACACAAAACCATTATCGTTATATCCTAATAAAACATCTGGGTAGTTATTGAGCATTATAAATATAGTAAGCTTTAAAATTTGAATAAATATTATCTATCAAACTCAAATCACTAAATAATGTATTCCTCATGGTATTATTAAAATTAAGTTATAAATTTATTTTATTGAAATGCATGCTGCAGCAACCTCCTGGCAGGACTTGGGGACCCATGAAGAGCAGCCCATACTGGAGCAGGTTTTCAGGCAGGACTTGGGACCCCATGGGGGATCCATTCTGGAGCATTCTGTTTCTGAATGACTACACCCTGTGGAATGGATACATGTTAAGCAGTTTGTGAAGAACTGTAGCCCATGGGATGGACTCCCATTGGAGATATTCAACTATTGTCAACTATTCAACTTTTTTTTGTTTTGTTACATTTCTGGTGAACATTTTGCATTTTGGGGCCTGTAAAATGCATTACAATAATTCATTGCATGACAAGTGATTTATCACTTGCAAATGCAGGCAGAGAGTGACCAGCACTGCTGTTCTAACATGAGTTGTTTCTATGATGAAGGAGAAATTACTAGAATTAGATTTATTTGATGACTTATACTACTATCATTTTTGTGTACAATGTAGTCTTTTGTTAAATACAAAGAAGCTACTTTGGTGTTAGGAAGTCCCTGACCCTCAAATTGCTGCCCATATGGCATTTTTTTTTTACAACTAACAAGTGTACTTAGCTAGGTGAACTGCTCATCTTACTGCTGATCCTGAAATAATAGAACTGCTCAGGCATAACCGGTTTCTGTGGTGGTGCCAATATTTATGGAATATAGTCAAAGAAACAGCATTAAAAATGAGCTGATAACATTTAATTAAAATAAGTACAAACTGAAGACTTTACAAGCTTATAAATATCCAAACAGAGATTTAACAATGTTACGTACTGTTTTATCAATACTTTCATATCAATCCTCACACAAGTACTGTTTTCAAAGGAACTTTCATCATAGTTAAACTGGTGCCTTAATTAGGTGATTAAACATCCTGAAAACTAATCCATGTTCAAATTATTGAAACACAGTTAGAACAAAGGTAGATTATAATAGACAAATAACAGGAGGGGTTAATAAAGAAGTGAATGATGATTAAAAATAAATGAATAAAATTCCAGTGGGTGTTAAGGAAATAAATCCTTGGGATTAACTATGGAAATTAGTTTGCACAAAAAGAACATGCATCAGTGGAAAAATTCACCAAAAATCCACAGTGGAGCATATATAAAATGAATGGAATTGCGTAAAACTTTTGGTTCAAATATGGCAATGGGAAAAAAAAAAAAAAGGTCTTCACTGTGTGGGGCAATCAATCTCTCACATGGATTGACAGCAGCTGACCATGTAAATTGCTACCCACCTAAGAAGAGAGATTTAAATGAAGAGTGCAAATATTATATGGCTTTTTGTTTATAACTTACTATGATTTTATCTTTGCTGATAATGGTGATCAGTAAAAATCTACAGTCTTCAGGTGTTTCATATATTATATGAAATGTAAGAAAAGCTAAGATAGTGACAATGATACTAGAAAAAGATAAGCAAATTTATTTGAGCTCTGATATTCCTTCTCACCTTCTGTCTTTCACGAGAAGATAGAAACATCTGCTTCTCTACTTCTTAGAGCTTCTCTACATTGCTTATAGGGAATTCATTTTACATCAAGGTTTGTTGCAATCCTCAGGGCTGTTGTAAATTCTGAGGGGTCTACAAGGTCAGTTTGGCATTTTGGCACCTTACTAGAAGGGTGGATGGGACAGTGAATTAATTCACTGTATGAAGTTTTTTACTATTACAGGTGTTTAATCTAGCTATAATATCTAGATAGTTCAGGAAAAAAAAAAAAAGAGCCCATTGATAAAATGGGAAATTTTTGCAGACTTTTCCTATGGAACTCTTCTCTCTTAAATTCTGAAAGTTTGTGGATGCACAAACCCTTACTCATTTTATTATCATATACTACCAATCACTACATTTTCCTAAGGTTCTTTGACAATAGACAGACTGACAGTGATATATGTAGAGGGAATTCTAAGACAGACAGATGGATTCTGTACTATGTCAGTCTGTGATACAAAAATTAATGTTCTTGGGTTTTTTTATGTATTATTACCTAACAAAAATGGCCAATGGAAAAGTAAAACAAGCATGGGCTGCATGAACAGTATTGTCACCTTTAATACTTTTTCTGCCTAAAATCAAATAATATTATTGACTCATAGCCACATACCTTCAGGATGAAATCTTTACCTTCTTTAATTTTTCAGATGACTTAGAGGCCAATTAAATGTTATTAACACACAGATAACATAGGTGCTAGATTTAAATATTTTAGTTCATTGGAAATGGAATACCTTTTTTCCTTAGAGCTGTGTGTTCTCATAAGCCTCTAAAAAATTCATAACCTTAGTATAATTCAGGTTTTCAAAAACTCTACAGCTCTCAGGGTAAGCATTAACCCATTCTCTGAATCCTTTGTAATACACTTTTTATTGTGTACTGTTATTTCTTGTGAGCATTTGTCGAATAGAAGGGCTACTTTCAGTGAAAAAAAGTGATTTAACCTATGCTTGGTTTAAAATAGTATACATACTTCTTTATTATGTATTTTTTCTATAGAAAAAAGAGGTTCCATTTACATGGGTGAAAATTCACAGTATTCTATATAGGGTTGTCTTATTATATATTCAAAATACCACTTCTGTGAATAGATTGTTGACTTACTTGCATGGAAAGAGGCACCAACATATGCAAAATATTCATATAGCTTGCTGTCATCCTGCACTGAGTCATGTAGAGAACTTGTGAAAGTTAACGGGACTTGTCTATAGACACAGGTGTAAATGTTGGGCATTTGCGTAGGAATTTGCATAGGAATTTTGACATACTATCTCAAATGTTCTAACTTTGCATCTTGTATACATGAATTTGAAATACATACCTGTGTTCAGGGTAGTCTATAGTGTGATCCAGCAATATGAAATACATAATACATTTATTAGCTTTTTGATCTGTTTTCTTGCTCTTATTTTATGATATACCTGCATACACAAGATACCTTGTGTCCCTCAAAAGACCTGATATGTTTCCTATAATTCTTGTGAAGTACTTTTTAAGTCTATAGATAACTTGGAAAGAAATTTAAAAATAAATGTAATAGAAGAATATGTGAAATAGAAAAGAAAAGCAAATGACAAAACATGAAAACTGTTGTTAAACATGTTAATCAGACACTTTTGAACTTATTTCCTGATTTAACTGAGTATATTATAGACCATTAGATGTGCAAGAAATCATTTAGGTTAAATGTTTAAGATATCCTTTCATACCATGTACATAGCTAACTGCATTCATAATAGTGTACTCTTGGGGTAAATAGTGTGCTAACAGAACATTACATGATTTATTTGTGTATTCCTAATGGTTTGGGGAAAAAAAAAACAACAACAAAACAAAACAACAAAATGCCCATGTATATAATAAAACTGAAACAGAGGATCTGACAAATAGCCTAATTAGCAATATTGAGCTGTTTTCCTACTAACCATAATAGCAGTATATTAAAATAATTTGTCTTTCTCCATATTAAAACCAGAACACTAATATATTTGGTGTAATTCCTACAAAATTTAGCTGTGGACTACCACAATAATACAAAAAACCCATCTATGTTTGGATGACTCAAGTATAGAATAAGCCACAACTTATTAACTTATTTTGTTAATTTTGCCACAAACAGAGTTTTGCAGTCATTCATGAAATTCATGCGAGAGTAGAACCAGAATATTATCAGTGGTTGAAGTTCTCTGATTTCTAAGGTATAAGAAGATACTTGCAAAGATTTTAGAAATTAATACCCTAAATCTAAAAGCTTGGCAGAAAGCCAAGTCTTATCTAATGATGTCTAAGTTTACAGATATGTCTAAAAATGTAAAGACAAATTGGTAAAGAATGGTTAGAATGTCAGCAGGTAGGAATAGTGATGAACAAATATCTGCCAACAAAACTTCCATGCTAGATACGTGGATTTTATGTATCTAGATACAGAAACATTCAACATACAGGAAGCATTCAGTTTATCAATAGTAGAAGAGTGAATACTGAGCCCATTCAAAACATTTAAAAGATATATAAATATGGTGCTGAGAGACATGCTTCAGTGGTGACCTGGTAGTTCTGGGTCAATGGCTGGACTTGATCAGGAAGGTTTTTTCCAACCAAAATGATTCTGTAGTTCTATGATCTTTACTTTTCCTTCATATATGCTATTTTCACCACCCACATTTGAGTAGCTGTAGGAAAAAAAAAAAAAACAACAAACAAGTACACTATTACCACTTTCACATGTTTAATGAGAGCAAAGATAAACAAGAATACATAACTTGCATGTACAGCTAGTGTTAACATTACCTGTTATCATCAACACACATTTTCCTTCTTGCAATCTGTATCAAGAATTAAATACAAAATATGTAGACACTTACTAGGACCAGAAAGATTCAGACATGTAATTAGAGCTGGGGTTTATATGTCGGTGGAAATTTAGGGGACTTTTTTAATTGAAAATTTGGGGTTTTTTCCTCCTGATCACAGTCACTAGTGAACTAAACCAAGGTAGATGCAACCTTTCCTCACCCCATACGTCTAAACAGGCTATTTGAGAAATACAGGGGTTTACAGAATAGTAATAAAGTATCACAGCATATTTCCATACAGCCATACTGTTTCTATGAGGTTGACTGATTTCCTTTTCTTGATGATATTGCACAGATTAATATAGTCACAGATTGAAGCTACAAGGGTTCCAGAGAAGATGAAATCCTTCATGGCTTTCTCCAGGGTGATCCTGTGGTGGTAACCAACTGTTTGTTTAAATCATAACAGTGTCATTGTTGTTCTAGAACAAAAATTTAGTTTATTTGCAATGGGAGAAGTTTGTTTGTGTTTTGTTTTGTTGTTTTTTGTGTTGGGGCTTTGGTTTTTTTTTACTTCAGTATCTGTTAACTCATTGTTCCTTTTCTCTGATTGGTCTTTGCTTGTTCACACACCTCTTAGCTGCTCACCAAATTTCTCGTGTTCTAGGTCATGCACGTGCAACAGAGAGTAAGCAGTTTTCCAAAGGGATCTTACGGTACCATAATGCTATATGCCATAGTGAGATGACAGAGGTGTTACAGGTGGATTGGATTGCTATATCTAACGTGGCTTGAGCACTTCATTTATTTCAGCCATGGCTACATTTTTCATGAGGCAATTAGAACTCTCTCTGATTATTTTCAATATTGATTAAACATTGTTTTCTCAAGTGCTTCTATTCCTGTCAACCTCTGATCAGAAGCGATGTGCAAGTGGGCCAGAATGTGTTTTGTAAGCCTATCACTATATTTTTCTATCCATTTGAACAGCTTACTTTTTCCTTTAGTTGTCACACTTTCATGCTGAAGGCTGTTTTTGTTACATTTTACTTTCTGATCTCTTTGTCTTTCAATATGACTAACAAATGTTAGCTAAGCATGTACTTCTTCATGCCCATCTACTCACAGAAAGCATCCTAATATACAGCCACTATTACTGTCTTATCTGTACTTTAGATTCCTGATTTCATAAACAATGGATTTACTTTAAAACACATTCAGTGTTTAATTATACAAAGAGTCAAAATTCTCCAATATCCAGCCATTATATCATCCTTCACATATGTTGATAACTCATCAAACACGTTTTGAAAAGAGAATTTGCCCATAACTGTGCACCAGAACTATTATTGTTCTGTATATGTTAAGGATGTGATTGGCAATGGTGCAACATGTCTTCCCTAAGTATGAATAATGTCTGATCAATTTGGTGGCCTTCTACAAAAGGGTTACACTGTTAACGGATAAGGGAAGAAAACTGACATCATCTACCTGGGCTTGTGCAAAGCATTTGACACTGTCTCATGTGACATGCTTATCTATAAGTAGTTGAGATATTGATTTCATGAGTAAAGAATTAACTGGATGGTCTCATTCAAAAGAGTTGTGGTCAATAACTTGAGATCCAAGTGGAGAGCAGTGATGAATGGTGTTCCTCAGAGGCTGATACTGTGACAATCACTTTTTAGCATCTTAGCTGGTGACATGGGCAGTTGGGTTGAGTACACCCTCAGCAAGCTTGTGGATACCACCAAGCTCTCTGGTGTGGTTAGCACACTGGAGGAAAAAGGGATGCTACCCAGAGGAACCTTGACAGACTTTGGATGTGGGCCTGTATAAATCTCACAAAGTTCAACAAGGCNGGTCCATGTCTTCAGCTTGTCCAGGTAAGAGAGAAGCCCTGCAGAGAACGGCTTGGGGCTGTTGGCAGGTGGAAAATCGAATATGATTCAGCAATGTGTACTTGCAGTGCAGAAACCTAATTGCATCCTGGGCTGAAGCAAGAAAAGTGTTGCCAGCAAATTGAGGGAGGTGATTCNAAGAGCAATTGCAAGGACAAATACAGGCTAGGAAATGAGTGGAGAGAATCAAAGAATCGTAGAATGCCTTGGGTTGGAAGGGACGTCTAAAGGTCATCTAGCCCAACACCCCTGCAGTAAGCAGGGACATCCTCAGTTAGATCAGGTTTCTCAGAGACTCATCAAGTCTGACCTTGAATGGGGCCTCCACCACCTCCCTGGGCAACCTGTTCCAGTGTTCCACCACCCTCATAGTAAAGAACTTCTTCCTAACATCCAATCTAAATCTACCCTTCTATACTTTAGNTAGAGCAGCCTTCCAGTATTTAAAGAGGGCCTACAGGAAAGATGAGGAGGGATTCCTTATCAGGGAGTGTAGTGACAGGATGCAGGGTAATGATTTAAATTGCTAGAGGTTAGATTTAGGTTAGATATTAGGAAGAAATTATGTACTGTGAGTGTGGTGAGACACTGGAACAGGTTGCCCAGAGACTCTGGGTATGTCTCCTTCCTGGAATGGTTCAAAGACAGGTTGGATGGGAATTCAAGCAACCTGGTCTAGTGGGAGGTGTCTCTCTGTCCATGGCAGGGGGATTGGAAGTAAATGATCTTTAAGGTCCTTTGCAACCCAAACCACTCATGATACTACCAAATACTGGGAAACTATTTAGTGTAATTAAGGAGCTTTTTAGCTCGAGTATGAATTGTAAAAAAGGGATTGCAATTTTTTATATTTGTACACTTAAACATGAAATATATCTTAAAATGCTTTCTATATTAGTTTATAAAATCATAAATTTAATTTTCTCTGATAAAAATATATATCTTATATATCTGTTAATATAAACATATAATTATGATGTTTTTCATATCATCAGGGAAAGATGGTAGTGAACAATACCAGGAAAGTCATCAAGTCTTAGTTTAAGTTTTGAAAACGTGTACTCTTGTTTATGAGAGTTACATGCATGCAATGACCAACAGATTGCATTCTTATTTCACATTAATTCACGTTAATTCCAACTCTCACGGAGTTGGAGGAAGTACAAATGCCTCAAGCACTTTGTGTCCCAGGAGGTGTACTAATTCCTGCAGCTGGTCAGCTCTGGCAGTCTGGAGAGGCAGAAGGTAGGCTGGGTCTCCAAGGAAGTCATTCTGTCTCACAAAGAATTTTCAAGTAGACTCACAATGCAGAAAAAAAGCATTACAACCAAGTCTGGATTCAGTTATCACAAGCTTCCTGTGCAGCCTTGGGCAAGACATTCAGTCTCTGTCTTCTTCAATATATGACCTGTAACATAAGGAATGTTTGAGACTTCCTCAAATATTTTTTGTTTTTACAGAAATACTTTGATGTACTTGGTATATGTGTGTCCACTGCATATTATTGTGAATCTTCCTTTGGAAAGGAAGATAGGTAGGTAATATTCCCCAAATTAACTTTTAAAACAATCTTCATAATCTTTACCTAACAAGACACTGGTTACAGGCAGAATACTGACTCTCTGGTCCATACTGACTTTTAATACATTTCGACCTACCACTGCATTTAAGAGCTGGTTTCATGAAGGTCAAAGTAAGTTCAATATTACAGGGAAAATGACAGCTTTTTATTTTTTGAATCAAACTAATCATTGTGATGAAATCCTTTGTTTAAAATGTCATAACTGTAATTTGTAGAAATGTGATTTTAAAAAGAAAATCTTACTGATAATTTGTCACATACAAATAATGAAACTGTAATTAGTGTATTTATCTTTTAGTAAGAAGTTCCTTTTAATGCTCTGTGAGAGAGTATTAAATGGAGTCATTCTTGACAGGTAAGTTGCCCTGCCTTCTGACTTCTTCGCCTCCATCCTGTCTTAGGTCCTCACCCCTACT
Organism: Chloroceryle aenea; assembly: GCA_013399075.1. Lineage (NCBI taxonomy): Eukaryota > Metazoa > Chordata > Aves > Coraciiformes > Cerylidae > Chloroceryle > Chloroceryle aenea. The sequence goes on from VWZY01004648.1 coordinate 126,186, forward strand.
GCTTCTTTGTGTGTACCACTCGGTGTCTGCATGTCATCCATGGTGATGGCACAAGGTTTGTCAGTAGGCACTTTGGTTCACTGAGCGTAGTGAAGCTCCTCATCTGAGAATTTTGCCTTTACACCTTGGGAAGCATATCAGGTAGATAAAAATTGTCAATTTTTAATATCAGTCATTCCATTTCCTAACTGCAGTGCACCTCCCTCAAAACAATAACAAGAATGTTACAGAATTGTATAACGCTAGTGTTCTGTAGTAAATTTACCACTGTGAGATTGGAATTGAAGTATGCATTTGAGATTTCAGGAAGGAGTTAGAAATATCTCTTTGTATTCTGGAGGGCACTACACTGTAAAATGACAGCATGATAACAGAAAGAATTCTTAGGTGTGGCTGATTATTTAAAATTTTCACGCTGATGGAAAATCCATCTGATCAGCCCTATTTGTAAGTTAATGATCTTTTAGATTATGACTGTTAAAGAGACTATTTAAGATCAGGTGTAAAGGATGCATATTTGATAAAAATACCAAGTCAATTAAGAAAGAATAACAGCTTATATACTTTGTAAAATGAAAAATAGAAGCTTTTTTTTTTTTTTTTAATACTTGTTAAGTGTTAACAATTTCATGGAATACTGTTTTGTATTAACTTTGTTCAAAAATGGGATATTTAGGATTTTACCCAGTGAGGAAGAGTGTAGAAAATTTAGTATACTTTTTTCCAAACTCTGAAATAAATGATGATTTTTTTTAAGCTGAAGGAACTATATTTATGGGGCATAAAAGATGCATAATTTATTTTAACTAGGTGTGTACTTACATATGTGTGCATGATTGAACAGGAATATTTAGTAATTGTGAAATTAATATGTATCCTTGGTGATGTCCTGAACAGGTTCTGTGGTATATTAGGAAAGGCTGTAGTGAACCACACCAAAGCAAACATTCCCTTTGCAATTCATAGGGAGACAATAAACATTCCTTTATAATTTATTCTTAAAAAAAAAAAAAATGCTTTGTGAATATGGGATTCCTCACTTGATGAATAAATTTAATGGGTGCAGTAAGAAATGATCATACTCCAGGTATGAAATATCCATGCTATGAAAAAGGTCTCTAAATCGAGGCATATATTAGTGTAAATTCCTGTGACATGAGGATATGGAAATTAGCAACATATTTAAATTAAAGCATGTATTTTCAATTTTGGTTACCATGTTGCTGTTGCAGACTCTCACTAACATTAAAGCACAACATGTGGGTCAAGATAAAGGCAGTTTAATGAAAGCAAAGTAAAGGCCATGCACAGAAACAAAAGAAAACAAGATTTATTCTCTACTTCCCATCAGCAGGTGATGTCTGGCCCCTTTTCCAGGAAGCAGGGCTTCAGTACACATAGTGGTTACACCACAGGACAAGCAGATGCCCCAATTCTTCCTCCTCCTTTTCCTAGTTTTTATTGTCAGCTGTCCCAGTATCATCCTCTCCCAATTGTCCAACCCATTCCACTGCAGGGTGGATGTTGGAAAAACATCCCTGGTGCTGTGCAAGACCTGCTCAGCAGTAACAACAACATGGGGGTGTTATCAACACCTTTCTAGCTCCCAATACAAAGCACAGCACTGGGAGGGCTGCTATGGGGATAATAACTCCATCTCAGTCAGACCCAATACAATTAAATTACAGATATTTATTCTCTCCAGCATACCCTTAAGGCCTTTATATATCTTTAGTCCTTAGGTCACTTTCCATTAGAGACTGTAGAGTGTTGCAGCTGCTGGTGTTTACTGCAGTTTTCTGCTAAATGTAGGTTTGACCAACATGCAATTAATAGAAATGATAAGTGGTGGCAACCCAATCCCTAGTGTGGCATTTTCTTAGAATAACTATTAAATCAGACCTGTCAAGGGACTTAGGAGGAAGAATACCTAATTTCTGTTTCCTAGTAGGATTTAGGTTTTCAGTTTAAGCCAGTCCTGTGCCTAACCAGAATATAAACTCTCCATATACAAACATTGTGTCCATGCAGGCATGCATCTATACAAGCCCACGGAGTATAGCACAATGGAGTGAGCAATATGTTACGGAAAAAGAACTATATAGGTTATTCATTATCAAGATGATACTTACAAAACTATTGAGCTGGTACACATTGGAAAATGTAAAAATATGAGCAAACAAACAAAAGTCATTAATATTTAGAAAGTTCTAGCTTTCTCCTGTGTGCTGTTTTTTGTGCTTAGCCTGTGTTTTCATAGGTCCATCTTTACAATTTTGGGAAGAAGTGGGAAAATTATCATTCAGAGGGACCCCACAGTGCAAAATGATTCATTTCAGATGTTGTAGTGATGGGCTTTGCCCTAGCAAAATCACTTTCTGTGCTTAGTGCAAGAGTAAAACAAGACTTGGGAAAAGACTGCTAAGATTTATAAAATTGTGTGGAAGAACTATCCCCAAGGTAAAATCCACTTTTTTCTTTTCCCCACCATAAAAGTGGTTCCAGTGGTGACCCGAGTAACTTCTGTGACATAGTCACTTTGTCCTGTAGGTTGCATCGCTGCAAGAAGTTACCAAATGATTTGTGAGATTTCCATGAATTTATTAGTCAGTCCTTAGAGTCTGTTGCATATTGAGGTCCTTAGACTGACAGAGAACATTAGCAGAGAATATACTTAAAATTAGTCAGGACTCAAGTTTTTCCATATATAGAAATTGTATTTAGTACACAAGCATTTAATTTTTCCAAAGGTCCTCATACAATTTCACAAATCTACAAGCTTTTCATGTTTTAATTCCAGACATTTTTGAAAACTAAATGGAATAGCTCTTTATAATACAGTACATGTAGACATATATGGAATTTCATTGGCAGTTTTTCAGTCTTATTTTTTCATTTGAAGCACTCCCCTTTAACCATCATGAGCTAACTCTCTGAATAGTACGTACAATATTTCAAACCCTGATGAACAGACCTGCAGTACAGATTTTTTCAAAAATAAATGTTAAAAAAATAAAAACAAATAGGTGGTGTAAGAAAGACTTTCTTAATTCTGCTATTATTCAAAACTATTTTATGAGATTTTAGCATGTATACAACTACATTTATAAATCAATTTTAGCCATCAGTAATGATAGGGTTGGCCAAATCTGGTAGCTTGATAGGTGCAAGACAGCTGCAGCTCCCAGGTGCAGCCAGCACCTATCAAGCTCCTATCCATCACACAGGCAATTCTATACATGGTATGTGTCCACAGCTGGACACACACATTGACTCAGCACAAACCACACACACAACAAACACAGAGTCATCACTCTTTGTCCAGGGAGGTTAGAATGGAGTAAATGAGGAGGCATGGCAGAACTGTGCTGGTGAGGCACAGGGCTTGAACGGGCAAGTATAATGACTGGGGACCATTCTATTCCCTTAGTCCTCTCTCTTTCCATGGTTGGTCTTCTACAAACTGTTTTGATCCTTCCCTTTTCCCACCTTTAATCCTTCTTCAAACTTCCCATAACCAGCTTTGCACAATTCCCACATGCTATTCCTCTGCACTCGACAATGAGTTCTATATACCTGGGCAGGGAACCCCTCAGTCTGTGAGGTGACCTGAGAGTTGACCCCACTGACTCCTGGTGTGGGGTGTCCCCTGGCCCCCAGGGCTGAGATTCCCTTGAAACGTAGCGTGGCCTGGGGTGGGAGTTGTGCCCCTGGCCAAGATATTGGAGTACTCCTGCCTGCCCCTAGGTCTTTGCTTCTCATCGGGTCCTTATCTCTGTGGTGGTGATTAGCTCTTAATTACATTACCCAGCAAGTAGTAAGAGAGGAAGCTTCAGAATAGCTAAACATGATGGTGATTGTCCATCTGAAAACAATTCAAAGAGTAATAAGCCACAGGTGCCTTTAATCAAGGTAGTTTCAGGTCTGAAACTGGTTTGTTGAATTACCTAATAGTCAGCTTATCCTATTTTTTTTTAATGAGCTTTAGAATACCACTTTAGTACCACTTCTAGGCACTTTACACTACTTTGGAAAACAAAGTTGACTTTAAAATCCTATGTGTTGGCAAGAGATTAATATTGACTATCTGAGTATGGAAACATGAGATGAAGATCAATGCACTTCTTTTTTCTCAGTTTATCTTGTTAGCAATAGCACTGAATATTTATTTGAGGGACAGTGATAAATATTTATTTTAGAGTAAATAATGCAATTCCAGCAACAAATTGATGTGGGAATGCAGGAATTCAGAGAATGCATTAATGATTCTTGTTGCAGTTATTGTTTGTCCTTAAAATATGTAACAAGTCTATCCCATTCCCTCTTAAAAGCATTATTTCTTGGTAAGAATTTTTCAATACTGTATAAAATGTATAGGTTATTTTGTATTAAAGAATGTTACTTATTTTTAAACATTAATGATATGCATGTGTATGGTTTCTTTTTTAAATCCTACATTTTAAGTATAAAAGGAAGAAAACAATAATAGAAGTGCCTATGTGATATTTTTATAAAAATACATATAATGTTTGTTTAATGTAAGACACATAAAATGTTTGCCTAATGTAAGACTATTTTTGAAAGTGTGTATTCTAGAATTGTAAATGCATATATGTACTTTTTTTCTCCCAGTGACTAGAGGAGTCATAGGTCTCTGGAACTAGTTATAAAATGCAACTGTAGGTAGAAGTTTTATAAACTTATCAGACTCAGATGATGCCACTGAATGTTGTTATAAATTCCTTATAAGGACAAATGCAATGAATTTAAGATTAGAATGGTAGCTGTTCTTTCCTCGTGAAGCACAGACTAGGAGTTCTGTAGAACCACATGACAAAAGCTTTGTCTTAGAAAACACTAGTCATGATGTTTTGTCTTCACATTTGTTGGTCATTCCACAGGTTCAAAATAATATTAAGGCCAGAAATGTAAATGTGTTTAGGAATTGAGATGTGCAGGTGGTGGGTAGGATTCTGGAGACAAGGCAGTCAGGGGCTTCAGTTGGTGATTAGCTCCTAATTTCGCATGTGCTTTTCTATATGTCTGTATAACCCCACATGTAAACTTAGGGTTGTAAATACATCTGTATATCTAGTTGCACAGGTGTAGTTAATATTTTTTTATTGACATAAATATATCTGCATTAAATAAAATTACGGAGTTCAAATTGTTGAATATTGGCTTTTAAAGTCATCATTGGCCTACCTCTGAGATTATGTCACTGCACTACTGAGGTATACTGACATGCTTGATGTCTAAAGCAGATGGAGTTAGCTCCTCTTCATCATAGGAAAGAGAAACAGTGGAAGGGATTTATCTCTAAATATTAAATTTGAATTTGGTGATACCTGAGACATCCTTAAAATAAAGAAGAAATAATTTGATAGGATTGTGGGACAAGGCAAGATATAAAGGGATTTAGAGTAAATCTCTGATAAATCTCTGATATACTGAGTTATTTGTGAAACTGATTCATTTGAGGTATTTTTTCTGAGAAGTAAGGACACCTAGGGTGTGATTCATCTGACCAAAGAATGCTGAAGTATAGTAAGGGTCTACACCTGAGGTAACCACTTTAGGTTTCCTTTATAGGTATATAAGAGAAACTGAAAATGATGAGTTGTGATTCACCTTGTTGAATGCAGATATCAAAATTTGTCACATGAATCATAAACTAAAATATCCTATTCTTCATTGACAGTAAAGGTATTTTGGGGTTACTAAGTTACATACCTGACACTACAGTTACACTGGGGCCATTCTCAGTTCATTGACTTAGAGACATCTAAATATATACATTAAGTAGTTGTATTTATTTATTAAGAAATAATTTCACTGAAAATAGGGCAGTTGACACATGAGAATCTTACACAGTTAAAACTCCAAAACTGACTGAGGCAAATTTTGGTATATATGCATTTATTCATTTCACCTTTTATGAATTTAGTACTCTGTGTTAGAAAGTCATTAGTAGATGCCAGCACCATTAGGTACTAACACCGGGTAACCAGGATGCTCAATTTTTCCTTGCAGGGGCTCCTTCATTAGCCAGTGTAAAAACACAGCCTCCTCCCTTTCCCTCCACCTTCCCTCCTCCCGATAGATGTCCTGATGTGACATGCAAAGAATTGGTTTACTGTTCTGATTCCAGTTGCAGTGGTCAAGTACACGACTGCTTGGCAGTTACTACCCCATTCCCCATGCCAATTTCACATGTTACTGCCTCTTTTCCTGTTTCTTAATACACCTCTTTCCTTCCTTTATACCTCCCTTTCTCAACCCCCATCTCCTCTCATGTAAACAATCTGATAATAAGTTTCTCCTACTGGTCCCAGTTTTGCTCTTTCCATGCTCATGTTTGATGTTTTGATACTACTATGAAGGTAGTCTTGGCTTTACATGGTACTGTTGGTGTGGTTACCTACGTACTGCTGTCCTTGGAAGACCATACATTCACAAAGGTCCTCAGTTCTCCCCTTGGGTGTCTGTGAAGTCCAGCTGCTTCACCCATAACTTTCCCTTTACTACCTGTGAAATCTAGCCATCCTTCACAGTCTGAGCCTTAACTTCTCACATGATGGTCATATCCACTATTTTTTTATATCATCTCCCATAGTTTCTCATGTCCTATTCAGTTAGCTAAACCTCAGGCCAGGCCCTCATTATTCATTTATCTGCAGTTCTAATATTTTCAAAGGATTGTTACTGAAAATGCACCAATAAAATTGATATCCCTTAGGCACAGGGTTTTTTCATCTTCCACTGAAATCTCTCTGTAATGGATATTGCTGGGACCTGTCTGTCTGAAGCCTCATTTTCTGATAAGGATAAAACAAAAATCACAGCAGTCCAGATGTGTACATATATTTTTGTGACATTTTTATTTTAAGCTTCTCTAAATTCTTTTTTTTAATTAAAGATCACTCTAGTGGCTTTTTATTTGAATCAACGCAAAAGGTAATAAAGTTTATGGTTTAATGCTCTCCAGTACAACTTAGATTAAAAAAAAAAATTCCTCCCTAAATCAAACTTTTTTTCCTCTTTCTGGTTTTCTCTCCTTCACAGTCCTCAAATTCTTATGTAGGTGTAGACAGATTATCACCCTGTGATGTAAGATCTTGTCTTACTTTTGTGACTTCTGGACTTCAAAACATTTTATGAAGCAGTTTTATCCCCATCAGTGTGACAGTCTTGTGCATGAAACACCAGTACCAGTGTCAGTATTAATGACTTGCTGAAAAAAAATGATCTTAATCTTTTTTCGGAAAATTTATTACACTTAAACACTAATTTGAATTATCAAATTAAATGGGTTCTTTTCTGAACTAGGGTGGTAGGTAACACAACAACATAGTTGCTTCTGTTTTCCTCTTTTTCAAATATATTCAGGGTGGAATGCTGTGACTTTTTAAAATAACAAAGTAGTCTCAAATAAGAATGTTTCTGTTAAGAGTTATTCTTTCTTAAGGGACATTTTGGTATGTTTGCTACACAAGAAGTGGACAGTTGTTTCATGGGTAGGGATTAATACAGGAAAACAGAATTATCAGGTGTAAGGGAAGGCATCTATTTATTTGAAAGAAGGTTTGAAAAAAGTTGTACTGAAAGCTGGTATGTTTAAATTAGAATGCCAGAAAATATTTTTCAATATATTTTTGGGCTGAATAGTCTTCAGCTTGGGTTATCCATAAGTAAGGGAAAACAAAAATACTCATTTAGGACTCATGGTATTTGAAGGAGAGGGAATTTTTGGCATTTTTAAAAATAAATTAATTTGATAATGAATTACTGCCTCTTTTACACTTTGAGGAATCCCAAAGGACACTGTTTCAATTTCAGAATCCTTTTGCATTCCTTACTTGTAACAAGCATCAATGGGATATGAAGAAACCTCTGCAATTCTGCAACTTTCAGCTCTGAAAAGCTGTAAGAACATAAAAATTCCTTATGCTGATTCAGATCACGAGTCTTCTTTTTTCCCATGAGATATGAAAGGATGCCTAGGAAAGAGTCAGAAAAGGCATAAATATGTGAAATGTGTCCCCTATAGTCTCACAGCCTCTGTTTGGTTTTAGCTGAAGAAATTTTTGCACCTGAACATGGTTTCTATTTAGTATACAGATATTTCATATTCCTCAATTTATTCTCTTCAGAACTTTACTCTTGTGAAGTCTCTGTTTAAACCCATGATGATGTTTTGTATCCACCAGTTTCCAGGGGCTACATCCCAGAATGAGGATTCTGTAGGTCTACCTGCCTCTCATTATCCAAAGTCATACAATTTGGCATCACTGAATTCATTTCATGCTCTCCCGACTATTGTATTCACAATAGTAACAAAAAAGTGGAAGCATTTGCTATGTAAGTTAGTTAAAGGTAGCAATTCTAAGACAAATTATTTTCTCCCCACTCAATTGCTTCAGTTTTTGTGCATTGCATAAAATAAATTAAAAAAAAAAGACCACAACACAGAGATAATTGTTTGAATCCAGATGTTATTGGCTTCCCTCCCCCCTTGTTACAATTCCATCATTAACTCCCCAAATAGTTGGAATAATACTGTAATGATACAGCCTGAGCACTTCCATAGCACTTGCATTCTGACCGCCTTCATCAGGAGGAAGCAGATGAAGCATTCTTCAGATAACTTGAAAAAGCTGTGTGTTTGCAGACCCTGGTCATCATGGATGACTTCAAACATTGATATTTGCTGGAAGACCAAAGCAATAATAGCAGAGATCAAGCAAAACAAGTTTCTTCAGTGATGACAGCTTCTTAATACAAATGCCTGAGAGGCTGATGGAGATCCTCTGCTACATGTCAAAGAGTCAAAGAATCACAGAAACACAGAATGGTAGCAGTTGGAAGGGACCTCTGGAGATCATTTAGTCCAATGTTCCTGACAGATCAGGTTCACCTAAAGCATATTGTACAGGAACATATCTAGGTGGGTTTTGAAAGTCTCCAGAGAAGTAGACTGCACAGCCTCTCTGGGCAACCTGTCCAGTGCTCTGTCACCCTCACAGTAAAGAAGTTATTTTTAAGTGCAATTCTTATTCTGCGTAATTAAGTGCAGTTATTATTCTGTGTTCCAGTTTGTGTCCATTGCCCCTTATGCTGTCACTAGGCACCACTGAAAAGAATATGGACCCATACTCTTGACATCCACCCTTCAGATATCCTCAAGATCCCCTCTCAAGTCTTCTCCAGGCTAAACAGCCCCAGGTCTCTCAGCCATCTTCTTCAGTGCTCATGGGTTTATCCCATGGCAGCCCATGAATTTATAGGGGTTCAATTTGTCTCAGTGATCTCTAACCCAAACCTCCTTGACCAAGGGAGAGTCTTACTTCCTGCAGATTTTCTTTCTTACCTCCAGAAACTGGGATTCCTGAGAGATAGCCTTAGCAGTAAAGACTGAAGCAAAGGAGGCATTCAGTAACTCTGCCTTCTCTATAATCTCCATCATCAGGGCCCCCACCTCATTCAGCAGCAGGCCCACATTTTCCCTAGTGTTCTTTTTGCTACTGAAGAAGCCCTTCCTGTTGTCTTTTTTGCCAGATTTAATTCCAAGAAGGACTTAGACTTCTTCATTTCATCCCTACATACTGTGGCAATATTCCTATATTCCTCCCAAGAGGCCAGTCCCTTTTTCCACATATTGGCTAGTCAGGGTTGTGAAGGTCAGGGTCTGTCTTGGCTGCAGCAAGCACAAGACAATGGAGTTCAGTGGAAAAGGGGTTAGGTTATCTAGAAGGACAGTAGAGATGCTATGTAAACATGCAGGACTGGGCTTTGGAAAGCTTTAGAAGGTCTGAAGGAGGCTTCTAGAGGTACAGCAGAAGGAAAACTAGGGAAAACTGTGGGTCTTCTGGTGCATGGGGCAGAGAACCTGATGACAGATAATGAGGAAAGGGCTGAGGTATCAAATGCCTTCATCACCTAGCTAGATGGGAATGAATTTAATTTCGATTCTTTGAAATGCTTTTTATTATTATTATTAAATTGCTTTTGTTTTATGTTTCTGTTAAATTTTAAATACAGTACAGTTGGGAAATTGTCTATTAGAGCTGACATTACACTTTATGTATCAGACTAGGTCAGTAAAATCCGCTGTTCTTGTTGCAGGTGTTTTTGCTTAGGATCCCTACAGAGAAAGCAAGTGTAAACAGCCTTGCCTGTGGTTTCTATCTGATTTACCCAGAAGCCTAAGCAATTTGTTAATCATGGAATATTATTTAATCAGTAGGGCAAATACTATGTGGGCGTTACATTTTTCTTGAACTGCACATAATTGATATGGGAGAAGCAAAGCAAAAAAACATTGGCATGGCTGGACGGAACATTATTGGTTAGTGAATGAATGTGCCCTTTTAAAGAAAAAAAAGATTGAGCTAACTTGGTTATGTGAAAATCCTATTATGTGAGGAAGGCTTAACTTGTCATTAATACAAAAGATTACCTTTATGAACATATATTTCATTATCATTCTGTTAATGATTTTTTCCTCTTCTTTATTTTCAGTATTGTTCCTTGATGAAACCAGCTAGTTGGTAGCAAATAAATGTATAAGTATTCATTGCTCATTCTTATTGCTTCCTCATCAGCTGTAATTTATTTTTTCATCTTTTGAGACAAATAAAAAACTTTTTTTTTTTTTTTTTATTTCCAATGACAAGTATTGTATTTCAACTTAATGTGCTGGGGGAAAAAAGCCCCAGATATTGTGGGTGAAATACTGCTTCTTTTCTAGTTGAAATTACTTGATTAAGGGCTTATCCAGTAATTTAGACAGGATAGCTTCTATTGCTGAAATCATAGCTCAACACACTTTATTTTACTTTTAGGGAGAAATAATAATTTTTATTAGAATAGATTTTAAATTGGGAAGAAGTGGACAAACTTTCTGGGCCATCATTTTTCTGGATCTGATTGCCAGTGCCTGGCTAACCTTCTGCTTTTGTCTGATTGTAGAATTCTATTACTGTGACCTGTGAACTTTCTGAATCTAAACCACAGGTTTAAAATTGCATGGAACAGATATTCACTTAAGCAGTCATCTTCCTGAGAATAATACAAGGACAGGCATAAATATATTCTAAATTTTAGTTTACAGACTTGGTTGGTATCTGTTGCATTGGTCATTTTTCTCATTAAGACTTTGCAGAAGAATCATTGCAGATCATACTATTGAAAAAATCAGTTCTGTAATTAGTGTTATAAAAGTTTTGTCAATAAAGTTTTTCTATGAACTGACTCTAGAGAATGAACAGGTTTTCAATGTGATCATCAGGAGATCTTGAATTTTGCAGTTTTGCTGTGGCCGAGTAATTTATAGTAGTCTGTGATCAGATGTTGTCCTGATTTACAGTACTGTAGTCAGCAAGATACCGCAATTATATGTTATCCTTCAGGTTCTGCAAGTCTAGCATTTTAGTTATATAAGCTACAAGAACAGACTAAATATTCACTTAAACAGATTTAAACTCAGTATGATTTTATTCTGTCCCTAGTGCCTATGTAATGTCTACCAGAATTATTACAAATGAATATTGTTCCCTGCCTTAGGAGATTTGGAGCCCTGTCTATTGAGCCAAAATTGTGGGTACTAAATTTACATCATGGGTGATTTTTTTCAATGATCACTTCTTACCACTTGCACATAGTTTTGGCATTTTTCCTTGTTGATAACTTTTATTTAAACCAACATTGATAAGGTTTTTTTTTGGGTTGGATCTAAGCAAAATGTTTATTTTGAGAATTAGCTGTCAGACTCTCTCTCTTTCATTTATGTGAGCAGAATTTAATGAAATTACTGCTTACTTTTTGCCTAGTTGCTTATATGGCTTATAAGTTTATATAAACTTTTGTGTATTTTTTTCCTTAGAAACAAAGCTTTNAAACATAGTCTTCTAGTGTGTTCACAAGTTGATAAGTGTAGTCTGCATCCAAAACAAAAATAAAGTGCAACAATGCTATAGAATGCTAGGTTACAATATGCTTTATATTAAATATGTTATTTTCATGCTTTTACAATTGAAAAAAAGGGTGAATGGACTGAAACATAATTAGAAGAATGGAGTGCTCCTTTTTTTCTCTTCCATTTCTCCCATGCTTCCCTTGCTTAGAGATTAAGCATCTGGGATCAACCTTTCTATGTTCTTTAACATACCCCATTTTCATTTACTAATTGTTACTTTTAAAAACACGGAAAATGGAAGAAGGCAAGGAACAAGTATTAAAAAACTACGTAGAACAAGTAATTTTCTAACCCCATTCTCTGTTGCACCAAGGTTGAGTATGCATACTTCTGTTTGATTAAATCTATAAATTAAAATTGTCCCTAGAAAGGTTCAACTGTCAAGTACTGAAACAAAATTATTAATTCTGTTTCTCAGTAAAATTAGCTTGGAGTATTCATTTCTAAAGATAAATATATTTAGATTAAAACCCAAACCAAAACTGTTATTTCTGTATATAATGAACAATGGGATTGTTTCTGTCTCTTTTAAGACATGGAGAAAGATCAAAATCGTTCAGCTTAGACTTAAAGATCAAAGTCTATGGAGGTGGTTTAAAACAGTCATCTCACTGTTCTTCCACTATCTATAACAATGTACTGAATGTATGTTCTACTTTGAAGTATCATATTTTAGCAATTTTGTAGGTTTTGTATTTCAGTTAATTCAATGTGCACATTTAAGTAAGTGTTGCTTAGATGTGCACTGTAATTAGGAACCTTTTATCTTTCTGTTCTTGATTGTCAGGGTTAAAAGCTTATATAGGTGTCAGAGTTCAATGTAATCAGTTATTTCTGTATTTCCAGCCTAAAAACACTTTGTGAAAGGCTAAAAGAAAAATGCTGCAAAATAAATGATCAAGGCTGTTTCAGAAGCTGTTACTATAATAGCTGGAAGTCTCTGTTCTTGTACTGATTACCTTGTAATAGCATTTAATAATGAAACAGTACTAAAACCTAACTGAAAAAAAAAATAAGGAAAGTGCAAGTGGGAGTATGTCTTCTTCGGCACTAAGTGCAATCAATAGTCAAAGACAACTAAAGATTTACGACCAGCTTTTGCCTATTGTATGTGGAGCAGGCGATGCTTGTTACTGCCCTGACAACCTGTTCTAATCAGCCCTGTTCACAACATCTGAACGATAACCTGCTCAGTGGCAAAACTGATTTTTAAACCTTATCATCCAGACAAGAGCAACCTGTGAACAGCTACTGTTGCTGTTTTCCTTCAGGCACTTTGGGGATTTGTTGTGTGAAAAATCACTTCCTGAGAATTGTGGTACACAGATCCATGTAGGAGTGATGGCCTTTCATGAGGCTATGCATTGCTGTCCGGTGTCCAAGAGTAATATAAATCCACTATCCTACAACTTGTGTATGCCTAGATCCTGTTAATGACCGGCTTTCCACAAAATCTACTCATCTTAACGTTGCATGATAAAGTACTCTAGGATAGGAAATCACAGAAACTAAGAAAGATAATTACTTCCTTCCTACACTTCCGGAAGTATAACTTTGTCTTGAAATTACAAATTATTTTCTATGTGTATTGAAATAGTTTTTATGGTTAGTGATCCCATTAATCAACTATTTAATTCAGCATACTTGTTTTGTAATAAAATATAAACCCAGCAACATATTTCTTTTTTCTCTTTCTTGAATGACAAAAGTGACTTTTGGTCAGCAACTGTAACTCTACTTGAAATAAGAAATTATCTAGAAATACTAGTATCACATAGTATACTAGCTCACAGTAGCTAGTATGCAGCTATGTAAAAATTAATATTCCAAAAGCCAACTATTCTTTGTTCAGTAGAAATCCAATTTCCTAGTTTCCATTAAATTTCCCTTAATTACACATATGCGAGCTTATCCTTAGGACTAGACTGCTGTTCTCCAAAACATTTCTGCTAAAGGACAACCCACATGTTTTGAATAGCTAGCTAGCTGTGTGGAAGCATTTTTTTTTTTTTTGGACAGACTTTATGCGCTCATAGGTGTGAAAGGGAAATGACAAAATCACTTGTTGTTCTACTTTTGATTTTTGATTTCAAATAATAACTTCAGACAAATAAAACTAAAAAACAGGTGGTGTTTTCTCTGATTTTTAATGTTTATATTAGATATTTAGCTGAGACATTCATGATTACCATTTGTTGTGTATATTGAATGAGGCCTGAAAATGGAAACTCTTTTCCTTAAAAAAAAGAACTTACCTGTACTCTGAAGAATACCAGTGTTAGAAATTTACAATTTAAAAGAAAGTGAAACATACTCTTGTATGTATGCCAAGCCTTAGGATTAGTTACTAAAAATATTAATATTTCCTATTAAAATTGTAATTGCAATATCACTTCTAATGGACGCCACACATTTCTATTATATTGATTTTAATGGACAATTTTTCTTTACAGAAATATTTATTGATGAAAAAAAATAATCTCTGAAAAAAAAGGAGTAATTTCCCAGTACTAATTTAATTTTTGATGCATAAATATGGATATAAAAAAAGCCCAATTTCTAAACAGGTTCTTATCAGCACTTGTCTTGGCAGTTCCCACCACAGAATTTTAATGGATTTCTAAAGGAGTTGAGATTGATGGAAAGTTCGTTTGTCTAAGCTGGTTATAAATATAAAAATTGTTATTAGAAATGGTATGTTAAAACATTCAGCTTTTAAAGGTTAAAATTTATAAACCTTAATTGCATTAATTTATATTAAGCTTGAATGCAAAACAGTGAATGCATCATTTTAGTAATTTGTTTTTAAAAAATGGTAGTATGCAAAACATTAAAACAGTTTTAACAATACTACCATATTTTTTAAATGTAAGAAAATGGCTATTAACCAATTTTAGAATCTTTTCATTTGGATGTTGCAGAAGTTTTTAACAGAGATGTGAAGATTTGCTGAAACCTGTAGCTATGACAGTTGTTACATTTATTTTAGGCCTGGAGAAGACAGAGTGTGTTTGTTATGGGGAAGGTCTTATATGCTTATACTTTATTGTCTTAGGAATTTGCTGAAAAGTTACTTGAAAATATATTCTTTTCTGCATATGCACTGGCAATTTTTTTAATTGGCAAGTAACTCTATAGAATGAGTGCTCTGTACATAAGAAATAGCATTGTTTCAATAATATGCAGTCATTTTTTTTCTCCCAATGTGTCAGATGACTGTCCATGTTAAATATACACTGAATTTATCAAGAGCAAAATTTCTAAATATGTGTGTAAGTATGTTTACAAAACTATAGGGTTTTGTGNGTGCTCTGTACATAAGAAATAGCATTGTTTCAATAATATGCAGTCATTTTTTTTCTCCCAATGTGTCAGATGACTGTCCATGTTAAATATACACTGAATTTATCAAGAGCAAAATTTCTAAATATGTGTGTAAGTATGTTTACAAAACTATAGGGTTTTGTGGGTTTTTTTGTTTATAAGTGTAGATCAAATGTAAACATTGAGAATATCTGTAAAAAAATTATATCTAATGATAGTTTTCCTGGTTCATGATTTGGGAATTATTCTGCAGGTACAATAGAGGAAGTATCAGGTATTTTTCAATTTGTGTAGCAGGGGAAATATGATGAAATATTTTCTAAATACCATAACCCTAAATGACTGAAATAGTATTGAACTGCTGCCATGGTAAAGAATGCGATCCTAGATAACTGTGAACTTCCTGTGAAATGCTTTCACATGAAAAAGAGCCTCAAAATTAGGTGGATGTGGTATTCAACCTTTTATTTCAAAATTATCCTATGAAATTACATCGAAGGTGAAGTACCTCTAAATGTTTAATTTTATTGGAATAAAAAGCACTAAACAGAATAAAGTCAGACTGTAAATAGGAAAACTTGGAACTTATGGGTGGAATTTAAGATTAAGTCTTGAGAACAAATCCATTCCCTTTGTTCTTAACAAGCCATAATTCTGTACAGTATTTCTTTTCAGTCCAGTATTCTTCAGTGATTCCTTGGATTAAAAAAAATTTTGAAATTTTTTTCTTGAAAATCTTTCTTTTCCATCAGCCTTGAAGTCTGGCCATGGATCTTCTCCTATGAGAAGCAAGCATACTACTTTTCTTAAGATATCTGTAGGTCTATGCAGCCTGCATGTATCATCTGGGATTCCCAGCAATGACAAAACTGAGCATCTTTGGAACGCTTATGTCATGACTGCGCATTTGTGCATGATAAATATGTAGACTTC